>JAEMWC010000184.1:515000-517500 GCA_016490735.1 Pachyseris speciosa | reverse complement strand
CCAGAGTGTACTCGCGCCGGGGCGACACTTTCGCCCCGGTATCGTGTAAATGCCCCCTTATACTCACATAGTTGGTTTGTTACCTTATTGTAGTTACAGGCCTTGAAAATTGCTTCACGATTACACCGAAACGTCGATATTTTTCGTTAGTTTTTGGTTGTCTATGCAGATATAAGATTTAAATAGATATTAGAAAAAGCTTCACAAACAAAAAAAAGTCGAGCTGACTTTTGCAAAAATGCAAAGTTTCATTTCGAATTTTACCATTGAGGAGTTTATTTCAATTAAGAAATTTATGGCGTGCAGGGAAACCGTACCCGGATTTAACATACCTTTAGTTAATTAGCGTCATCGACTTTAAATTCAATCCCATTGAAACTTCGATGTATTTCTAAGTTATTTGAGGCGAATCTACCGTTTTTTTTCCGAATAAGTGCCCATGCTCTAATAAGCGCCCTCCCCCGGATAAGCGCTCACCCCTAATAGCAAATAGCAAATAAGCGCCCCCTCTCGGATAACAGCACTCTTCCCCTCCCCCCTTACTTTCTTAAATAGTAGGGATACAAAGAAAACCTGTTTCTATTGTCACCTTACTTATAATCTTTTTAACTTCAACTACACCGGCATCAGTACATGAAGGAGGACACTGATTTCATTTTCCGTTAAGTGACTCCCAGTTATTTCTATCTCAATGTGCTTGTAGAGTTCTTTCATGTGCATTAGCCAAAATAAAGTTACAGTTGGTAGAAAAAAAACCTTAATAAGCGCCTCTCTCGATTAAGCGCCCTTCTTGGAATAAGCACCCACCCTTTAGGCTGAAATTTTAAATAAGCTCCCGGGTGCTTATTCGAGGAGATACGGCATTTGTGATTATAGTTTTCCCTTTTGATCCAATACTTGAAAATGTCGTGATAACTGCGAGTTTGTACCATGGTACTGAGCAGTAATATATTTGGCCAAGCCTAAGAGTTGTGCTCTTCAATTTTTGTAAAATACATTTTTGCATAGGTCTGCATATCATTGACTAGCACATACAAAAAAGAATCCCTAGTTTACTAGCCAATGGCATAACAAATGAACCGTACCAAAATAAGTCCAAATTATCTGCGAGGTTCGAGTGTGCGATTCGCACTGGTTGTCCTGTGTTGCGGGCGTACGTTCACGTGACTAAATCTTCTTACCCATTGAGCTCCGCGCGCGCTCCTTGGCGCGAGCACCTTGCCTATGACTGAGAGAATTCGCTAAGGAATCACATTGGAATGCTCCATAACTGAAAAAAGGAAAATCTCTCTCAATTCGATGCCCAATTTACCTTACCAACGTAGTTGGTCTAGTTTGTGTATTTCCGAGTGAGAGTTCATGATGATTATGTCAAATAAAGAGAAATGTTTGGCTGCTGTCGGTCGGCGCCAGCTCTCAAACATGATCTCTTTAACATCTTAGAGTATAGCAACAATAGAGTAGATTAATCAAATTAATGCGGCTACTTAACAATTATTCTACGAGGGCGCGCTGGATATGAAGTGATAAATAACCAACGAGGCGCGAAGCGCCGAGTTGGTTATAATCATTTCATATCCAGCAAACCCGAGTAAAATAATTATTTTATTAAAAACTCTACGACGCATAATTGAGAATCTGAACAAAAAAAAGGTGGAAGAAAGGAACTCGGAGAAAGAGAAAACCGCAAAAAGTAATCATTTATCTATCACATGATTAACAAAATAAAAAGGGCGCGAAAATCTTTCGGTGTGTTGCAACGTTCCTTTGCAAAGTTGAATAAATCCAATGAAAGTGTCCGAGAACAACGCACAGGTTTCACTTTTGGAAAAAGTCCTAAGTTTATTTGCTCTGGACTGTTGTAAATGATCAGTGGTTTCGAAAAAACTATTCATTCATTGCTGAAAGTGGATGGAATGGCATTCACACAGATGTACGAGCCGAAGGAGCAAGTTTGTCCATCCATGCTAACAAAGGCGCCATGTGCGAATTTGATCAAAATGAAGACACAATATCAGTTTATTTTGACGAACTTGAACATTGTCTCACCAAACCTGGTCGGAAACAAGACACCTGAGGGAAAAGCAAGAGAAATATTCAGGTTATGCTTCAAGAAATGGCTTCTAGAAATCTGTTTTGATGCATGGCACACGAACTGTACCCGCGGCCGAACAGAATAAATATACAAAAACAACAAGAACGGCGATTCTTCTCATTTTTACCAAACATCTTTTTGTAACCATTGAAAGTTTGAAGCTGGTGATTGATTCGTTGGATCGAGTGCAGGTCAGAACATTTTCAATGTGTGTTAACTCACTGGAAAGATTTTCAATAGTGAATATTGCTGCAAATTGTAGCTGAAGTTGTTGTTTCTTCAGTTTGGTTTGAATAGACTGGCCCGTGAGCATATTTACAGAGTGGAAATGTCGACACTTGTTGTTCAACACATATTTTCAATTTCGTTTAGCTGAGTTCAAAAACTCTTGCGGATTTTCAGCAA
>JAEMWC010000184.1:507500-512500 GCA_016490735.1 Pachyseris speciosa | reverse complement strand
CAGGGTGGGGAAGTTTGATCAAACTTGAAAACTGAAGAAATATTAGTAAAAGACCGTTTCCCAGGCTTGGACTTTGCCATGGTATAATACACGCTGCGATACTGCCTTCTTGAAACTGGCCTACAAAGCAGAGCCTGGATACGACTCATATGACAAGATGGAGGAAAGAAAGGTAATGAAAATTTGCCCAATCTATTGTTACCGATAAACCATCGGTTTCTTCAAGTGTTCTTTCATTCCGATCTACTAATTTAATTTATTCCATTTTCACTGCAATTACAATCTGAAAAAAAAAAAGATAGAGACATATAATATTATTACAATAATCACATAATTACGTTGTTAAAAGAAAAAAACTGTGATTTTTAAACCTGGAGTGAGTGTATTGTTTAAGCATTTAAGAGGTCAACCTCTTGGATCTCAATCCCTACAGTAGGGAACTTTGAACTCAAAACTTTACCCAAGGATGGGGAGGTTTGACACAAAATTTGCATTTCAGATCAAAGTCCCCACCCCATCCTGTATCCACCTCCCCCCCCACCCCGCCCCTTGGGACTAACATTGATAGGTACATAAAAGTGGGGGAATCTTGCATGACAAAGTACCCTGGATGAGGTGTCTCTCAGCAGAAAATCCCCCTGACATCCTTTACAAACTCGTGATTTCCCCCACCCTCTAATCATTGATTGTAAAGCTATGTCATTTTTCCCCCTACCCTCGGGCAAAGAATCCCATCCATCTCTTTGTATTCCCCCACATTTCTCCCTGGTTGGCCGGGGGGTTGACCCCACAGGGAAACTGATGACATGTGCATTACTCAAAGCTGTGTAAATGAGCTTGATATTTTGTTTCTGGATCTACACATCTACATCAACTTTAATAATCTTCAACATTTTTGTTTCCAGGGGCCTGTTTCTCAAAAGTCCCAGTAACTTAACAGGCGCCCGAAACCATATTTTGAAATCAAAATTTCAAGAAAAGTAGGGTGCGTTCTGACCTCTAGTGAAGTCCATTTTGTTTCTTTAGCTGATAACTTTACTGTATGATTTTCAAAACTTTTGAAACTCCCACCAGTTAAAATAACAGTTAAAATACAAATTAGATATACCGGTAAATACGAATTTTGGATACTTTGACTTTGAACCCAAGCTACTTTGATACCACAGTGACTATGCGGTGACTACACTTTTATTTTCTGTGAACTAAAACCTTGATTTCAGTCTGCAGAGGAAAATTGGATTTTAACCCCTTCAATGCCAACTTTTTGCACGTCTTTTCTTGCAATTTGCTGAGGGTAGGAGGTCAAGACGACCTTGCTATTCCATATAAGGGGTTACCATGGCGATTTCACTGGTCCACAATACTGAAGGCTCTATCTTTGTTGTCACGCTAGCTGTCGATATTTCTAAATGAACACTGCAGCTACAACTTGTTGCTTATTTGATTTATTAGTGTGTTTTTCGAGCCATTTTTCACCTCAGAAGCCCCCTGCCTGGCATCATAAAGCTGGGTTGATGGGCAGAGGCAATCCTTTGAAAGAAAACAGAGGTGAGAAGCAATTTCACACAAAGTGGGCCACTCAAAGTATTCTAGCGACTGATGGCAACCCACAAAGTGAAGTTGTGTCTTTAGTCGTTTTGTGAGTGGATTCTGGGACCTGGCATGGCAATTTTGGCGAGTTTTGACTTGTAAATAATACAATTGAAGGGCTCGGGGCAAGAACGTCCTCCCGGTTTTTGGTCGATTTTCGATGTGCTCAATAGAAACTGAGATTTGGCATGTTGACTTCATTCCAGTTAGAAAACATTGCTCTGTATTTGTTTTGGTTGATTTCCTCTTCGTTTTCGAGAAATAACGTATGCAAAAAACCCAAGTCAGCTCATTCCCTTGCGTATTAATATTCATGCACGAATTGAATTACCTTTAGGGCACGTGAAATGATTGACGCTTGGAAAGCATTGTTTGATAGTGTGACGTAGACTATACATTTGGCGGTTAAAACATCGATTTAAGTTTCATTGATAGGAAACTTACGTGGCTGTGAGGTGTCGATTGCTAGCTAAATTTAATCGAAACTCGCCAGCCTGGTGGTCGAACGGACGTCATTTAAGTCTGTCGATCGGCAATTCAGACACTTCTGAAAGAAGCCAGTAGTGTTTCTCTGTGCGTGCCAAACGCTGGAACAAATCGGCATTTCGCAGTACAGAGTACTGAGCCAGGCGGGACAGTCTGAAAGCAACTCTCGTCTTAAAAGCGACCCGCAGTTGAGAGTCTTGGCCCATTTGCCAAAGGTTGCCGTGCTAGAAATTCGGAAATAAGAGTTGTTTTTTGACTGCGGCGAAAAATATGGGATGTTTGAAGACGTGTTGCGCGCGCTTGAAAGGATGTTTTTATGCCCACAATCCAATGCGACCATGGAGGGTGCTGTCTCCTTGAAAAGTTCTCGCAAGGACTGGAAATGAATATTCGCTCGGCTGCGGTGGGAAAATTTTCACTTCGGAGCGCGAACATTACGGAGAATTCATCTAAGAGTGTTCTTGCCCCGAGCCCTTCAATTGGTAAAATATTTTGCCAGCAGGACCGGGTGGCTTGACACTCATAAAAAAGATCTGAAATGAAAATTGGCGGACTGTCTTGCGCCCGCTATCCAAGAACATCCCAGAATTCCTTTGGGTCACAAAAGCAAAAATTACAGACCAGTGAGTGCAAGTGAAATCAAAAGCATTATCCGCATCGTGCTAAACAAGCTAAGTGAGCAGGTAAAATAATGTGGAACAGATTTCAAGAAGTGGAGTCGAAGTTTGCTGCCAACGTAGAATTTTAGCTTCAAAAGATATTTTTGTCTGAAAAACTTCAAGGCAAAGTTGCTTATTTTTGATGTTGTCAATGGGCATTCAAAGCCAGCATTTTTGGTCATACGGTCATACTTGATGAAAATTGGGAGTTTTGGTCAGTTTATGGAGTGATGAAGTCTATGTAATTGAGCATTTGGCAATAGGAATCATTCACTTCAACCATAGCAAGGGATTTGGGAAAGTTGTAAGTTTTGAAAGCACTAATGGTGTTTGTGACGTACTGAGTACGTCAATAAGGCACTTAAGGGATTAAGGGTCACATGTAAATTGTACATCCATTGCATTTTGCAGATGTGAAATAATTCAAATGATATTTCAATTTTCCCTTCAAACTCTACTTAAAAACAACAAAGGCCAGTGTTTTGAAAATTAATTTCTTTAAACCTGAGTGACAGGGAAGATATGAAAATCCTGTACGTAAAATACTCTGGTGAAAGATTGAAGAGCTGTGGAATAAAAGAAAGTTAAGTTTGTATGTGATTTGAACCCATGACCTCTGCGATACCAGAGCATTGTTCTATTAACTGAGGTAACAAGCCAACTTGGAGCAGGTTATTTTGTTGGTTTACAGTAAACCTGTGATTGATGAGTGAATGGTGGTGAACATGAAAATCACTTATTTGAGCTGAGTGAAAGATCAGCGTTTTATTTTACAACTGCCAAAGTTTGGTTCATGTCTGCAATGATTTGTAGTACATGTTTAATTATTCATTGTTTACCGGTATTAGCTCCTTTATGAAATACAGTATTGCTGAATACATTTCCTCTACATAATTTCCAGTGACCCTATTCTTGCCACTGCATAAAGTAATGTGGCCCCCTAAGAGTGTGCACATGAACTGACGTGACCCACTCTCAATCACGTCACAGTAATAGTTAAAAATACAACTCAAGTATTATTGCTCTAGGTGAATACATACATACTTTAAACCTACTTATCAAAATAATAAAGTTTGTATGTATTCACCTAGAGCAAATAGCAAGTAGCCCTCCTTCCAGATCTTGTGATCTGAATATCATCCTCATCATCATCATCATCTTCTGAACTCAAGCCAAACTGGTGTGGCGGGGACTTTTTTGGCAAGCAATATGTGCTTTGCACATACCATCAGACCAATTGAATTGAAGGGAAAATATACAAAAGCTTGTTCAATTACAGGAGCAAGTTACTGTAACAAGGAAGAGCAAATGTTATCAATATGTTAAGATCACCTGAGCGACCTGTAAGGCCAAGTCTGGCAAGCTTAAAGATGGAAGAAAGGATCGCAGCGTTGACAATTTTTGTGTACAGATGGGTAGTCAGGGACACAGTGTAGGTGGAGTTGTGTAGTGTTTTGGTGTTAATCCTTGTTCACTTCAGAAAATAATTATTTGTAAAAAAAAAGGTGGAAGTGGATACTGTGCAGCCAGTTTAAATACAAATATATTTATAACAATGCATATTCGACTGCTTTTAAACTTCAAATTAAATTAGTATATACAACACAAGTGAATAATGCTTTTTGCACACTCTGATAGGTTAACTCGGAGGTGATTAGCAAAGTACTATTCACCTCCGAGCAGCTGGTGTGCGAGATTTTAAAATTTCCAACCGCTTGTATGTGTATTGCCACACCTAAAGTAATGTTTTGGTCTGCTAGTTATTCAGGTTGTGTGGTATATACTAAAACAATTATTCACCTCAGTGTCAGTGAAAGTGGTGGATATTTACCTCACTGCCTCACAGCTCTGTAAATATCCACCACTTTTCACCTCTACTTCGGTGAATAATTGTTAATTACTGTTTGTTGACCTTGGTAAGGGATTCAATTATTTGTTTGTCGATGAACCTACATGTACCCCAGAATTTATTTCATTATCAATTGTTTGTTACTGGTATTTACTTGGACTTACATGTACCGTACATGTATTGTTTATTGAGGGCCCATCATTTATTGCAAAACAAGTATGATGCCTTGTGAAGAAAGATCTTTTTGATTTGGTATTGAGTAATTGAGACAAGAGTGATCCACACTGTGCTAAAATTTTATGAGTGGCTTAAGCAAAATTATTTTTACCTTAAAATGGGATCAAACAAAATTCAAGTTTATGCTCTTTCTGTGTTTAGGTATAGATACAGTGAAAGATCCGTGATGCTGTGTACAA
>JAEMWC010000184.1:442500-502500 GCA_016490735.1 Pachyseris speciosa | reverse complement strand
AGACCTCTAAAATGCACCTTTTAGCAGCTTTTAAACATAAATACTGGCCGTTGAAGAAGTCAGACTGTTGAATATGTCCTCGTAATAAACAAAACAAGCTAAAAGTGTACTACAATCCAACCAATGAGGCATAACTGATTCAGTTCTAAGTCGTAGCAAATCAGTGCTAAAATAAATCTCGACAGTTGACAGCTTGTATTGTGCGTTGGCTGCAGAACGCATCAGCCATTTGTTTGTTTGTGTGTTTTGATTTCTGAAACGAGCTTTTCCAATGGAAATTTTACATTGTTAGGAGAAACATGCTTCAGTTTGTTAGCAGATTTTTTCTTGTTAAAAATCTCTGTTGCTTAGCATTTGTATTTAAATATCGTCATATTATGATTGTGACTTTGTAACACATATGCTTGAAAATCTCATTGAACCCAAAATGTTATTTCAAAAGTTATCTTTTTCATTTTCCAACCAGGGGATTAGTCAAGAAATTTCGTGAAAGTTGTTTGCGGTGTTTTGGATGAGTCACAGATTTCTGTGTGAAACGGAAACTTCTTGAATCGATACGTGAAGCCTGGTACATGAAAGAACACACAGCGGAGAGAAGCCTTATACCCTGCAAAGTTCACTCAGCCAGCACAGTACTTCCCAGCCTTCCAGTGTTATTAGGAAATTTATCAAATGAAATAACAGCGAAAACATATCACGTTTCCTAGTATCGTCCCCTGAGTAAATGATGGCTTGAGACAACGTCATCAACTACATTACCATCAAAACCTTGCATCACACAGAGTGTGCTTACATGTGCTTACCACAGGTATAGACCGTTTTCAGTCACGCAAGTAAAAAAAATAAAATCATCAACCATTCAATAGAAATTGTGATATTATAGAAGAGTAATAAATTAACAACATGCCAAAGTCTCAGGGCCCTGCAATATCCCGTACTCGAGTTTTTCGGCAAAATGTACCACTCAAAATTATAGTGTTTTGTGTGGAAAACGCCATCTTGGCGTCCCTCTGAGGGACACCAAGATGGCGGCCGGAAACGAGTTAAAACATATGTTTCTTACTTTAGCAATCTCAAAGGCTTTGTTCTCTCTGTTGAGCTTTGAAACATTCATACTCAAAGGTGACAGACCGCAAACAAATGTTGCTTCTAAAAATATCTGCATGTAATAACTGTTCATCAGTAGGATACCTAAAATGTGTGCAATTCCACAATTGGTTTCGGCTCCATCAAAATATAGACGCTTCTCTTACCATGTTGGATTTTCAAACCTAAAAAACACACGGTAAATCGATGTTTTCATGCAAGTGACATGCTTGTTAGCAGACATCTTTATGTCACGCACTGTGAAAAACTCTAAAATTCAAACTGCTATATTTTCAAAACAAAACAAGCTACCGAGCTAAAAAACATGCAAGCAGATACATTTATAAAATGTCTTTTATGTGATGAAAATAAGAATGCAAAAGTCTGTTTACTTTTGAATTTTAGTTTTTAATGACGTCACGTGAAAACCCTCTATAGGGGACTGGTGTATATATGGGTGGAGGCGGCAGGGGGCCGGAAGGTTCACAATGCCCTTAGGTGGCTCTTCGCAATCACGGTTTGGTTTGCTGTACCTGGGAGGATCCAAAGCAGGTTTCAATTCATTCCTTCACCTATAAACGGAGATATTCAACCCAAGAAGACAGAATAGCCGAGTCATCACATCTAAATATTTTGCTTTAAAGGCAAATGAAAAGGGGTTTTCATTTTAATCAGTGTACATTACGGACATTTGCTATTTATAAACCTATTCACAAGCTGCACAGCAGGGTTTGGCTTTAGTTCCTCGAATAAGCGCCCACGCTCTAAACTAACGCAACCAAATAACCATTTCTATTCCAACCAAATTTGTTTTTATTCTATCCTTGGTAAAGTCGACTTGCAGCTACCAAAGTTTCAGGCAAAATTATTTTTGATGCGAAATTGAGTGGGTGGTTTTTACAGATACAGCCTCTTAACCCCTGACGCACAACATCGACAGCAAAGAATAAGCTAGTCACGAAAAATTCAGAAGTACGCGAGGTATTCGAACGACCCTTGATTTACCGTAAAATCTCTTTTGGCCCCCCTCCCTCTGTACCGTAAAATGTAACATTAACGCGAAATGTGACAACTTTGGACGCAAAATGTAACATTAACCCGAACGCAAAATGTAAAAATTTTTTAACGCGAATTGCAACAACTTTTTAGCGCAAAATGTAACAACTTCTTAAAGGCGAAATGTAACAACGCAAAATGCAATAACCTTTTCGATAGATTATTACAGTAGAGCTTAAGTTACTTTACTATTTTCTATTTATGGGTGGTTAAACTTGGCACAACAAACTTCAGCACAGTCGCTTTAGCTATAGTCTAAAGCTTATGAAGTATGAGATTTTTCGGATTTCCAAATTAGTGAACCGCTATTTATGTTACTATCAATACTACTAGAGGTGAAGAGGCAAAGAGGGCCGGGTTGCAAGTGTTAACTGGGGTTGACTGGCCTACACGACCGTCTTGCACGTGGTCTGAGTTTTTCGCCTTTGTTATAATTTGGCTCTCACGAGTGTATCTTTGAGGAAACGCCCGCTTCTGTATGATATTATAGGCGGTTCTTGTAAGATTTCCTATTGCAGTGGTTGTTGCCAGTAGGGGGGAGGGGGAGGGGGGTGGTGTACTCCCTACAATGGCCTATACGGGGAGACTCCGTCCGAAAGGGGTACCTTTTTTACGCTTCAGGTATATGAAAGGTTAGGGTCGAAGTATATGAAAGGGTATGGAAATCTGTCATTTAGGTATTTAAAAGGGCCTTTCATTAAAATATTTCAAACACACCTACCGTATGACTGTACTGTTTTAATTTATTGACCGCTACATGAAAATAGCAAGAAGACTTCTCGTGAAAAGGGTACCATTTTCCAATGGAAGGTATACGAAAGGGGTAACTTTTCTGTCTTTCTTTTTTGTGGTATATTTAACAATTAGATTATGAGCTCGAGATTTCTATCGCGGAGCCCGAATCAGCTATCACGCGATAGAAATAGAGAGCGAATAATCTAATTGTTTCAGTATAAATCTACTAGTCGTTCGAAACTAAACAAGTAAATTATCCAAATTCTCCTCACAGACACTTCGAAAACGCGAAGAAGCGGGCGCCATTTTGTTCACAACCGCTACTCACTATCTATCACAGAATAGATAGTGAGTAGCGTAGCCAATCAGAGAACGGCATTCGTGATAGAACGCTAGTAGAGTTATACTAAAATGGTATATAAAAGGGTAAGGAGTCGGACCTCGGGGCGGAGCCTCCCCGTATTAAATTTTTTTAGTACCCCCCGGGGATTGTTGCTGTATTAGGTTTAATGCCACTATTCCATGAGACTATTCGTTTGATAGTCCTTACTGCTGCGTGACATTTGTACCCAAGAACGTTGTTTGTGTCGATGATTTTCCCCAAATATGGATTACCAACAAGCGTTGACTAGAATGGGCCTACCATCCAATGCAGAGCATCGCGATATTATCTGTAATTGCAGCACAATTTCACGTTGCCGCGTTGCAAGACCAATAGATTTTAAAAATAGCTTCTTAATAGCCTCATGCTCCCGAGCTAATAATTTTAATGGTTTTAGATTGCTATTATATTATTATTACTATAGCCTTTTTCACGCTATTGTAGTTTTAGTTCTAGAAGTGGAAACCCGGCTCTTGGAATCCAGTCAGTCAAAAAACATACTGAGGCCTGTGATTGATTCAAAACGTTTTAGAAAAAGCATTGATTTCATCTTTGCGCCTGATTGGAAATCTTGTTCTTGTTAGAGAGATGGAAGTTTTAGCTTGTTTTCCATACCCGTGAACATGTATGTCAATCGAGCTTGTCATTTTTAAACTAGCTGACAGACACGAAATAAACAAAACCTCTTGGAAATGTTTGCAAGTATATTATTAATAAATACTGAAATACATGATATTTTCCTCGTGTAATTTGAAATAAATGACCCTGTGACCAGTGCGTTTGTATGATTTGACTGGAGGTGTTTAGCTCGACAAGGAGGCTCATATGTCTCAATTTCCTTCTTTAAATATCCAGACCAGAGTTGTTACATTTTGCGTTGTTAAATTTCACGCTACAGAAGTTGTTACATTTTGCGCTAAAAGTTGTTACACGATTTCGTGTAAATGTTACACTTTGCTTTAGTTGTTACATTTTGTGGCGTAACCCCCTCTCTCTAATAACCTCGTCCCCCGTTTTGAAGTCTGTTTTTGTAATACGCCCCTCCTATCTAATAAGCCCCCCCCCTCCCAACCCTTTGGGACATGAGACTTTGTAATTAGTCCCTCGTATCCTTTGTTTCCTCAACATCAAATTTACGTTTTTCCACCATGCATAAAGAAAAGAAATGCAAATATCTGATTTACACCTTTTGCTGGACACTTTGACAAACGCGTAGTGACCCGACACAATTTATGATTATTTTTTATTGTGCGTCAACAGCCTGCGTAGGTGAACAGGCATACGAGCCTTGAAGTTGGGTTACCTGTTGTCGAAGCCGAAATCTTTTGAGAGAATTATATTTTTTTTGTGTATAAATTGCTTCCTTCGCCTCTTCCCTTCCGTATCGTCTTATATCTTCGATTGTGTGCCTTTGCGAGTTTTAATTATTTCATACCATGTGTCCTAAATTTTTCTAACATCCATGTCGTCTTTATATTTTCCTAGATTCCGTGCCCTTGACAGTTTTGTAGTTTGTTAGTTTGTTAGTACGGATTTACAGGTTAAGCGAGCGGACGTGACTGAGGAAGGTGGGAACATGGCATCGGGCTTACTTTTTGGTGAAATTTTATAAAAGAAAATTCAAGTACACAGTGGCTTCAAGATATGAATTTTATTTCCTCGTGTTAAAAGAATATATTGTTCTTACCACAATTCATATGTCCGTCACCTCCGTATAATGTTCTTCGTATAATTTTCAATGACTTACTGCAACTGCAATTTATAGCCTCATTTACACTACAGAAAAAAATGGGTTCGGACCCAGTGGTCCGGAACAATTTTTTTTACCGTTTACACAGCACTTTCGAAGAGCAAAAGGGATCCGGACTCGTTTTCTTTTTTTCGGTTTTGGGGCCATAGGCATGCAGCTATGGCCCCCAAACAAGAAAAAAAGCGAGTCTGGATCCATTTCATGCAAACATGGTACGGAAGGTTTACACACTGGCAAAAATATCTGGTCCGTACCAACTTTGTTTTGGGTCCGGACCCATTTTTTTCTGTAGTGTAAATGGGGCTTATATTAATAATAAAAATTACAATTATTAACTCTGTATCTAAAATACGAGACCATACGAGTGTACACAACTATATAGTTTTAAGAATATAAAGCTTCACTTGTGGGATGTGGCTGGAGTGACAAGGATACCTCACAAATTAATGTGATCTGGTAAGCTGAAGCAACTCCTTGGGCATTAAGGCCACATGGTAGCGGGCATTACCCCTTAAATCTACCAAATCAAAGATTGAGCCCAAGCATTAGCAGCCATGGTCAGTTGTTTCGGCCTTGTTAGGCCTCATCAGCATGGCATAGCTAATGTTCAGGCTCAAGTACCCACATATCAGGCCGAAACAGCTGTTAAATACCAAGACTTTTGAAAACAAATTTGTCAAGAACATCCGAGGCCTTTTGGAACTTAGTTTACCTCCTTAATCATTAAGAAGTTCTGTCTTCGTAATGATTACTGACGGAGGAATTCTCACAATGAGCCTATGTTTTAAAGAAGCACTGTCACCGGGATTTTTGCTGTTTTTAGTTCAATTCTGCCAAAATTACTGCCTTTTACCTGTTATCGCGCAAAAAATGCTCCCACAGAATCAGCAAGATGAATTCCAATGAGATTTTAGCAGGAAGAGCTAACCATAATAATTTGTTTGGTGATTTTTCAATGCATAGTTTGAAATTTTGAAAAAACTGGCAAGTTTTTTCAAATTTCAATCCATTTCCATCCTCGTCATCTTACACGGAATACAGAAGTTTATAGTGTCAATACAGTACTACAGTCTTTGGCAACAAAACTAGACCATTATTTTAAGGTTTCCACTGATGCATTGGCAGTTTTAAGCTTTAAGCTTTAAGTTTTTTTAAGCTTTAAGCTTTAAGTTTTAAGTGATGGTACAATAGCGTGACACTGCCCCTTTAAATCATAGGCTCATTGCTGTGGAAACCACTGACCTTCGGCTCGTGGTTTCCACAGCACTTTGACAATGTTATGAAGAAAGTCATTATCAATAAGAGGATAGACACAAAAAAAAAACTGATGTCAATTTGTTTTTTACAATAACAAACCCCATAATGGTCATATACCGGGTTTAAATGACTAGAAAAGGCACCGTAAACAACCGCAAACATACGAAGTAAATGAATTTTATTCAGACTTACGCGAACACTGTCAATAGCTTTTCAAGCTTTCTCATTGGCTATTTACAACAGCTAAGAAAATTTCATTGGCTAAAAGGTTGACAGTTTGACGTGAAGACTATGCCTTGTATAAATTAAAATATTCACTTGCTGCAGAAAGTTGAATCAAATTCAAAATACGATATGAAAAGCCTTGTGGAAATGTAAAATGTTTATGTTTAAGTCCGTGCCTTGGCCAAAAAGCGTCGAAGACTTTCGTCTGGCTGTTCCTCAGTCATTCGGAGCAAGTTTTTTGATTAGTTCATGTTCAGAGCACCAGTTTACTAGACGTTTTTTGTTTCTGGCGAAACTTTTGTAAAAACAGGAAGTCTACTAAATGTTTTTTCGATAGAAACCGGACTATTAGAATTGTTATCGTTGTCTTTACCTGGAAAAGTATTCACAAACCACTTTAACTTGTTTCGATTAGAGCCTTTGGACTCAGCGTTCCAAACAATTTCTTAAAAGTCAACTCCGCTTAATTCAGAAACAAGGTTGTTTTTCTTTCAGTTGCTTCATTTTCAAGAGCTTCTACATAAGACACGAGTTCAGCATATGATAATTCCAGCTCTTTTTTCCCCTCTTGCTGATGATAAAAAATAGCCAATCAGCGCGCGAGAATCATTGTTTGACAGTTATTGTAAAAAAAATATTTCGCACAATCTGCAATCCCACAGAACCCGAATGTTTTGCTAGCCGGCCCACAGTTTAATTTTCCACATCACCTTGCTAAAGGATTCTGGGAATGATCGGTTTGTGTATGGCGGCCATCTTGGAGAAAGGAGTGTGGCGTCTAAAACTATCTCGTTATAAACTGGCCCTGGAAAGTTATTTCTTGTTGAGGTAAGTCGTGATTTATTTTTCCTATTTAATACGCTGGTGATTTCAGTTTACCCAGGGCAATCGTACCTAAACTTATGATGTAAAAAGAATCCCTTTGCACGAAGGGTGCTGACTCGTCCTCTTTTTCTTGGGCTAAAGTAGTGAACTGGGTAACATTAGAGTTCGAGGCTGACGAAGTACAGCAGAACCCCGGTAACTCGAACTCGAATAACTCGAACTCCCCCGCCAACTTGAATTGAGTCTCAATTCCCTTGGATTTGACCCAACTCCCTCGGTTAAGGTTACTGTAAACCGTCAGGTGTGTCTTTCGGAAAATTGCTCTTCTGCGCGTTGTTTTCAAAGAAACCCCCCAAAACTATATATCACTGGAAAGTTAATAACCCATAGAATCTGAAAATAGCTTTAACTTTAACAATTTTTTTTTGTTAGGCGAACGCAAGCGTTCAAACACAAAACTGATCGTGTTTGCCCAAAGGAATTAATAGTCCTTGCGTTACCGCGGACGTCCAAACAAACTGGACTATATCATTTAGGAGATAATAGGCTAACAAAGTGTGTGAGGCTTTTTCGATATTTTCATTGGTTCCTGAGAAAATCCACTGTAAAATTGGCCAATAGAATTTTTCACCATGCCGTGTCCGTGCGCCACGGACAAAATATTTTGAATTTTGTAAAAGCCTCAAACACTTTGTTGAGTCAATGTGTGACGAACATGTTGGCCAAATTTCGTCCAAATCCTATAAAATGTACATTGAGATTAATTCATTTGAATGAAGGGAATACATGCAAAAATAAACCCCGAGTTTTTTAGTCTCCTACGCAGCCGTTCTTTGTCTCGTCACGCAACGCTCCTCGCCTTAGTGGCGAGGAACGTTGCGTGACGAGACAAAGAACGGCTGCGTAGGAGACTACGAGTTTTTGGCCTCCAAAGATTTTCACAGTTTTCACGCCTCATTGAAGTTCCTGTCAACGCGGCCATACCGCCGACCAATAGAGAACAACCGAGGAACCCCCTAAAGAGGAAAGGTGACAAACAGTCTCATTCATTCGCGGGAAAGTTGATTCCACATTTAGTGACAGACGAGGAGTCTATTTTTATATTTATCATCTTGAAATGGGAAGAAAGCGGAAAGTCGGCCGCGGAACGTTCGTCAAAGCGAGAAGACAGCCTAAAGCTGCGCGTGGTGTGAAAAAACAAAAAGCTGCCACACGTAGCGAAGAAATTCACCCGAAACAATCGCTCGTTGTAGCAATGACGCACACTGGTAAGAATCCGAGTCAGATGAAGACGTCTTGGTGAAATCTTGTACTTTATTTTGGGAATAGCGAATTTTAACAGTGCTTGTGCCTATTTCTTTCGATGTCGATGGCTCCGCTTATGCGACTAAATCTTCTGAAGCAGGTTGGTCGAACATCGAACCCTTGTCAGAAGCACAAAGCACAAGCTTTTTCTCCTCGTCGAACGTCTGTTTATTCTTCTGCGCTTTAATGGCCCGGGCCGTACTCTACTTCGCCAACGGTAACTTTTCTCTTTTTGCTAGTTTCATGAAGATCACTTATCTTTGTTTTCATAACAGAGTATAAACGTCTCGCCGCTTTAGAAATTTCGAATGTTGATGTAAACAAAATATGCAAATTCATGATCATGGTAATTCGAGATCCAGGATGACGCTAGCCCGCGAAAAATGTCAACAGACGGCTTGGGATATATAGATTACGGCATAGAAAGTGCGACGTACGGACTTTTATTCACAAGTTGCAAAACTTGGGAAAACGAACGAGTGAGAGCAGCGAACGAGTGAGTTTTCGAAAGTTTTGCAACGAGTGAATAAAAATCCGTACAAATCACTTTCTATGCGGTAATTTGTTTATTATATATATAACGAGAATTAAACCTATACTTGAAATCAATTTTATTTTTCCCGATTCAATAAGCTTACATGAAGAACAGCAAAAAATTCAAGACTGATCTACTTGAGCGTAATAAAAAAACATGTCCGGTTTCCAGGACAGCAACAAGTAGACAAAGAACCTACCCAAGCTTAAATATCACTTCCTATTTAGAATAACTGAAAAATACGGGAGAATTTGTAAATACAAAGAGTGAAATGTTTTCGCTTGTCCCTAATCACTGTCAGATTCAATCATGTGATGGCGGCGCTTCGCTCTATGCAACGACAAATTCGCACTCTGTTGACTTACACTGTTTATAGAAATGTTGAATGTTCCTCCTTGAATGTTCGCCCCCTTGTTTTTGTTCGATTGCGTCACAATAAAATCATTTAACGGTAAATCCAGTGGAACAAAACGGGAAGCCGAAGCCATGTTTTTGAAACACAAAACTTCGAACGGGCGCTGAGTTGAAGCCTGCGCTTCTCGGAAGCCATTTGAGTACTTTGCTTTGATTGGCTAAGCCATTCTACTCTGGACGGTGATTGGTTATATTTTCACATGTGAAGAATGCTGTACGCGAAGCTGATTGGACGTATCGCTTTTTTCACATGTGAAAATATAGCGCATATAGAATTCTATTTGCAAGGTTTATTGCCTAAAATTCTCGCTATATATATAATAAAACATGATTATCACACCTCTCAATATTTATTGACCTTGCTCAAAAACAGTTTTGTTGCCGTTTCTCGCGTTCTCTTGCACATTATGCAAAGTTTGTTTCACCAATTGCTAGATTAATTATTCGTTTAACCAAAGAGTGAAGAACTCAAATTTTGAAAAATATGACCCTCGAATGTAAACCCCACTAACTCGAACTAAATTTCATTTCCCTTGATCATAATTTACCCCGATAACTCGAATTTCTGGTTCTTGTAACTCGCTAAGGATACCAATTGAGATATCCCATTAGCTTTTCTTATCGTGCGATCGAATTCTAACACTGCAACAAAGACTGGAGCAATTTGATTTTAATTAGTGCAACGAACAGATCATGTATTTGACAGTTATTTACCGATCATAAGAGTCAAACCGGATGCGGTGTCTGCTGACACAAAGAAAAAAACAGTGCTACAGTGCAGTAAACATGTATCCATTGGAATGTCAGTACAAATACATGTAGAATAATTAAGTTTAATTTGCACTGTATTGTATACCGAAGTGCTAAAAATCAATAAACTATTAATTATTAACCTGGAAAATTGAATATTTTAATCGACCCCGATAACTCGAAACCCAGCTAACTCGAATAGTTTTTCGTTTCCCTTCAGAGTTCGAGTTACCGGGGTTCTACTATATTGAAGTTTGAGGCTGAAGAAGAACGTGGCGGCCGGAATTTATGCAAATGAGCGTTTCGTAAGAGAATAAATTGCATGGCTTCCACCATGATTGCAGTGAAAATAGAAAAGAACTTTATTTAATAGATGGTGCTTTTATGGCTAATATGTATGTCTGTTTTTATTGTCTATAATATAAACCGTTATCGTACTGAACCAAAAAGTAAAGTGAAGAAGTAAGCTTGAGTCTCAAAAATCTTCATTTCAATCTTTGTGTGGGAGGATGCAGATGTCATTCTCAAGGTTAGAGTTATGCATTCATTGCAAATAAATGATAAAAACTTAAAATAATTTTTTAACGTTTGGACAACAAATGCATGCCAGTGTTTTGTTGTTTTCTGAGCCTCATATTAGTGTTGGAATTATAATTGATCCCCGGAAATAATTTGATTGACCCAATCGATCAATAATCGATTATATCGATTATAATCAGAAAAATGTACTAATTAGAAAATGCGCATTTATTGCAGATAAATGTAAAAACGTTCCTGTAGTATAATGTCAATTTTCCATGAAAGTCTATTTAATGACAAAAAATTCAGTGTTTTGAAAGGTTCAATTCCTCTTGTGAAACATGAAGTACAAGATAGAAAGTGCTGAATACATCTCCTGAGTGTGTACAGTAGATGACTTTACAGCTCACACTTTCAAACATCGTTTTAGAATTCCTGAGAATTTGTTGTTATATCAAGACCTTATCCGCTAATTGATTATTTTAATTCTCATAACCTCTCTGCTTGACAGCATATGAAAATTGTAAAGAGAATTTAAATGCTGGTCACCCCTAGGGGTGAAAGGGTAAATGTAATAAAAAATTTCTAACCAATTTTAGTCTCTTAAGTCAACTGTTTTGATAAATTTCAAACCATAAGATCATCACCGTTGAGCTGATCCCTTCCCTGTTCCCTATTCGTCTGTATGCCCGGTTGGCTGTTCCTTGTTCGGGCGGTTGTGCGGCTGTCGGTTTGTTGTGCCTGTCTATCATTTCATTTCTTCGGCCGTCATACGGCTCGGTCGTTCGGTCGTTCATTGTTTTGGTCCTCTGGTTCTCTAGCCGATAGGTCGTTCAGTCATTTCGTTAAATAAATAACAAAATAAAATCAATTTTTCAGTCGTTTTGCGGTAGATTCATTCGTGTGGGTTCGGTTAGGAATTCTTCTCACTGGTTCTCTTTCTCTGACATTTTATAAAAATCTAAACCATTTTAAGCTGCATTAAAACATTACAAAATAAGAAACTCTTCATGTTTCAAGGGGTACCTCCACTCTTACGACAAAATAACGCTAAATTGTTGAACATAATTACTACATTCCGAATTTTGTTTTGAAACGTGGAAATAACATTTAAATGTACAAACAAAATCGATATCATTGTCGCCTGTTTTCACTTTTAAATTGCCCAGGCGCAGCCATTTTGGATCTCGTCACGTCATTCGGTTGTGCAAGTGTTTAAAACAAAGATTTTCTGCTTCATTTACTTCCTAACAATAGCTGCAACCAATGGATGTAATGAAATCCAAAATGGCGGCGCCCAGGAATTTAAAAAGTGAAAAAGCTAAAGCGATAATGATAACCATTTTTGGTACATTTAAATGTTATTTCCAAGTTGGAATCTGGTAATTATTTCCAACAATTTAGTGTCAATTTGTGGTAAGAATGGAGGTTCTCTTTAATTCTTTAGGCTGCAGTTCTATAGAGAGACTTCTTTCTCTTAAGTCGTATCATATATAAACTAAAATTTAAACCGGTTAACTTTTCATTACAAAAATAGTTTTTGCTTCCTTTAAAATCCTCCTAATGCAGTGTAACAACTAATAACGTATCTACAGGAATGGGCTGATATTAGTGTTTTATGATATCTACAGGAATGGGCTGATATTAGTGTTTTATGACCCACTTACCAAATCTTACACTATGAAGTGTGTCGCTCATCCAGTCTTATCATCAACTGATTTCTTAGGGCGACATGGAGGATGCATGTACTGATAGCAAACCGACGTTCTGTCTCGCGCAAATTATACAGGAAGTTAACCTAACAGCATCTAGTAAAAAGATTTATTTATGCAAAGTGCGTGGAAGGGCGTTTCCCACAGGAAAAGCTTTGTTAAGGCATGAAAGATATCATAGTGGAGATAAGCGTTACACATGCAAGCAGTGTGGGAAGTCGTTTACCCAAGCGGGACATTTGCGGGTACATGAGAGAACACATAGTGGAGAGAAAACTTATACATGCAAGCAGTGTGGCAAGTCGTTCACCCAAAAAGGAACTTTGCAGGTTCATGTAAGAACACATACTGGAGAGAAACCTTACACATGCAAGCAGTGTGGGAAGTCGTTTACCCGTGTAGGAAGTTTGCGCGAACATGAAAGAACACATAGTGAAGAGAAAACTTATACATGCAGGCAGTGTGGGAAGTCATTCACCCGTAAAGGATCTTTGCAGTTGCATGAAAGAACACATACTGGAGCGAAGCCTTATACTTGCAGGCAGTGTGGGAAATCCTTTACCCAAGTAGGGCATATTCGGGCGCATGAAAGAAATCATAGTGGAGAGAAGCCTTATACATGCAAGCAGTGTGGGAAGTCGTTCATCGAATCAGGAAAGTTGCGGATACATGAAAGAACTCGTAGTGGTGAGAAACCTCATACATGCAAGCAGTGTGGGAAGTCGTTCATCGAAGCAGGAAAGTTGCGGCTACATGAAAGAACTCATAGTGGAGAGAAACCTTATACATGCAACCAGTGTGGGAAGTCGTTCGCCGATGCAAGTAATTTGAGGGTACATGAAAGAATTCATAGTGGAGAGAAACCATATACATGCAAGCAATGTGGGAAATCGTTTACCCATGCAAGTAATCTGCGGAGGCATAAAAGAACTCATAGTGGAGAGATGCCTTATCCATGCAGGCAGTGTGGAAAATCGTTTACACAAGCAGTAAATTTGCGGGTGCATGAACGAATGAACTCATAGTGGAGAGAAACCTCATAAAAGGAATCTGTGGCAAGTCGTCATACCAAGAAGGTAATCTGCAGAGGCATCAAAGAAGCCATCGTGGTACGAACACTTATGCATGCCAGCAATGTGGAAAGTCGTTGGTCTACGCTTTCTCTGGAAAGACGTTTGGAAAGTGTTCTTCTCGATTATCACATTTGCGATCACATGAACGGAAGATATGCCAGCAGTGTGGGGAAAGGTTCACAGATGAGAAAACTAGAGTCTTAGAAGATAATGTTTACGCTGTGTGCCCCAAGTGCCACGCAAGTTCTCTTCGAGCAATGAAGGAAATTAGCAAATGTTCTCAACGTGAGAACACGTCGGAATTAACATATATCTTACGGAATCATGAGTCTAATCAGGTCAAGAGGACATATATCTTACGGAATCATGAGTCTAATCAGGTCAAAAGGGAAATCTGCAGGATTTGTGAAGACGAATTTGACAACGAGGGTAGTCTTATCGAACATTATGGCTCAGTCATTTTCTATTAAATGTGATAACCTCATTGGTCTAAGTTCCTTGTAATTCTAACGGCGATGGTTTTTGAAAGGGGTCTTACTGAAAAAGCATTTGTTGAAAATGCCTCTTGTAAAATAGTTATAATATAGCGTGAGTTCCTAGCTTGTTGAGAACTTTTGCTAACAGCTTGTAACAGGTTATCGAAACAAACTAATGATTTTTACAATGCACGTGGAATTTTGATGAAGCAAGCTATCGTACTGGTAATGTTTAATGTCGCCTCGTTTGGCTAAGCCAGAGCTGTTGAGTAATACACCTAGCACAGTAGCGCAAAGATAACGTTTTGTAGTTAAATGGTCTATTGTTAGTTAGTATAAATCTACTAGCGTTCTATCACGAATGCCATTATCTGATTGGCTACGCTACTCGCTATCTATTCTGTTATGGATAGTGAGTAGCGGCTGTCAACAAAATGGCGGCCCCTTCTTCGCGTTTACGAAGTGTCTGCGAGGAGGATTTAGATAATTTACTTGTTTAGTTTTGAACGACTAGTAGATTTATACTAAAACAATTAGATTATGAACTCGAGATTTCTATCGCGTGATAGCTGATGAGCTGCTCTCCCATCAGCTATCATGCGATAGAAATCTCGAGCTCATAATCTAATTGTTAAATAGCTGCAACGCGCCATTTTATTTGTTTTTTATATTAATTAAGACCTCTTAGGACAAAAGCAATTTTGTCACGCATGCTTTTCAAGCTAAAACAGCTTTTCAAACACCGTTGTAACTAACGATGATGGAAACTCCATCGGAACATGCTTTATAAATTTAAGCCGAAACTATGAACTTTTTTTTCCGGTGTTATGGAGCAATTAAATTTGTTTTCTTTATCACGAATTCCGATGATAATGCCATTCTATTGTGATTATTACCATAGCATAAATAAGCTTGAAAATTTCATAAAACCATGAGTATATAGAGATTACTTCATGGTTGGTGAGTGCGTACGATTTTTATTCACGAGTTGTGAAGAATCGAAAACGAACGAGTGAGCGCAGCGAACGAGTGAGTTTGCGATTCTTCACAACGAGTGAATAAAAATCGTACAAGCGAACCAACCATGAGGTAATTTGTTTATTATATATGTACTGAGATATTACAAAATAATGTTAACAACTATCAATTGCGCGGTGAAATCAACACAAAGACCACAACGAGTTGCGAATGATTTTATTCGAGAAAACTGAACGTACAAAACTTCCTACAACATTAAAGTTATTCAATGACTCTGAAGAAAGTGGAACAAAGTCTACTTTTAAACGATTCTTTAACTTTAAATAACAATGAAAATTTTCAGCTTTAAATATCGCCGTTCAAAACCGTAACTAAGATATAAAATTTGAAAAAGTTGACTGTTTTGTAAATCTAATTATAGTAATGCATGCATTCTAATCAGAGTCAGAGTCCAGTACTTTTAGCCTTTTGTACCTCTTTGGAGAAGACTTTACCTCAACTTCTTGGATTGCCAACTTCGGGGATTGATTGAGGCTGTTAATAGAAATGCTGAATTGACCTCCATGAATAACAGCGCCCGTGAAAAGCGACATCGCTTGTTGGTGATGATCTGCCGCCGAGCGACCCGCCGAGCTAGCTGAAGGATCAGTGGAGCATTCTCCAACTTGAGAGGAATTAGTTTTCTCTAAGCTATGCACATTCCCGGACATCAGTTCACTTAAAGTACGAGACATTTTTACTTGCTGTTTTTCCGAAACTACAGAATAATTTGTCACACTTTGAAGATTTTTATGTCCCGACAGTTGAATAATATCTGTCGCTGGGATGTCGTTGTTTGTTAAAGTTTGGATCATTGTTTTGCGACCGCTATGGTTCTTTACATTGGGCCCCAGCCCGGCTTTTTCTGCCATTTTTTTCATTAACGAATTCAGCTTGTTCACGCCAACGGCTGACTTTTTAAACCATGGTTTAGAAGAATCTTGTTTTTTACAGTTATTTACTGCTAGATAAAATGGCGCGTTGTTGTCGTTCATTTCCGACGGTCTTTTCTCCGTGTAGAATTTGTAAACAGTGACGGGATCTCTTTCACTTCCCTGAACCGAAAACATTTTCGGTTTTATTTGCCTGACATCTCTGGGATTTTCTCCGGTTCGAGTCTTAGTTTGTCTCTCAGTATACTCTAAAAATTCCTCGCCATTTGTAGTTTGGCGTAGTTGCACATCGCCCCAACACATGTCTCTGTGTTCCTTACAACCACGGAGACCGAAATAGACTGTGTTGTTGAACCAAACTGTATTCAGTAGAGCCTCAGGAGTTGACTTTCCTAACAATCCTTTGTCATACAGCAGTTTTATGTCGTCTTCTGTGAGGGGAACTGAAGCGTTTGGTTTATCGCCTTTGCCTTTCTTCTTGAGATCTCTTTGTTTTGATTTTAATGCCGTTCGTGCTTTTTCAAACTCGACGTCTCTCATAATGCTGTAGCCGTAATTCTTCTTCTTTAAATACCGTTCAAAACTGGCCATCATAGCACGCAAGGAAGTGGGTTCGTAATCTTCGTTGTTTTCTTTCTTTCTTACTGTTATGATAAATTCGCTGATGAATGAACTCAGTTCGTGTGGGGGAATTTCTTCTACAGGCCTTGACTCATCTTTTAGCCTCAAAAACTCCTTAAGCAAAGCAACATTCTGTTCAGTTTTCTTCCTGGTGTTTTCGTTTTCTTGTCCTTCAATAAATTCCTCTACTGAAGTTATATCTGCAAACCTTGAATTGCTCGAAGAAGACGCCATGGTTTTCCTTTTGCCTAGTGACGCCGTCAGTGAAAGGTGGGAAAATCGATACGATTTTTGTCACTAGTGAAAACTTTCGTCTGCGGGTTGTGATCGGTCATACGGTATTTTTCACTAGTGAGAAAAATCGTACAACCAATCAGATTGCGTCTACTCTGCAACGCATCATTTTTATTTGACATATTCATTTTGCAGTAAATCTCAGTACATATATAATAAAATGGCATGATCTACGAGTTACCTTTTTTAATTGTTCCGCCAAGCGTTTATTCCATAAAAAGGTAATTGTGATCAAAAACATTTTGCGCTACGTTTTAGCAATATTAATAGACTACGCATTTGGCTAATTGTTATAGCTCTCTTAGTTGGAGCAGAATGGTATCACGATTAATTCTGTACTTGACTGTACTTTACCAAGTGCGTTGTCACCGATTTTTTCTTATTTATGACGCACTTCCCTTCTGTTCATTGTCAGACTTTATCTTTCTTAGTACATGGAGCTGTTAATATTGTTATATGATTGTTGTTATCATGTAATAAATATGCTCAAGAATCTCTTTAAACCAAAAATATTACCTCAGCGTTTTTGTGTTTCCACCAGTCTTTATTCTGTGAACAGTAATTGTGTCTCCGATCTGCTGCTTGATTGACAAGTGGTAATGGGAATAATGGTTTGAGATCCCTCGGATTTTCTTATTCCTTTCTAAGTAAATGGAAATTATTTTTATTTATTTAACAAACACACCACACTAACAAACCTTTATACGTTGCCAAGCAATTCCTAAAATGAGTAACGTTGGGAAAAGAACGTCATGAATTTTACCCTATCATCCTCTGAATTATTGCTGGATTGAAGGACCGTCCTCGGGGTGCATAACAGTCAAAATATTGTGTCACCCAAGCACGCTTAATAATGATAAATCTTTAATGAGGAAGCCTACATAACAAAGTGGTTTACAGCAGGGCCCTCATTCAAAACTTGAGCGAAATTAAAGTAAGAGCTGCCTCGGTGGGCTACCAAGTTACAGTGTAGCAACGATAGAGTGGATCGTTACGGCTACAAAGGAAGATATTCCTTCCGTTGACCACAGAATAAAATACAATAAAAATGGAAATAGGTCAAGGTGTCACAAAATTGCAATCCCAACGGTTCAGAAGCAAGGTTTCCCAAATCAATTCGCTAAAAGATTATGGGAATGTTAGGTTTGTTTATGGCTGCCATCTTGGGTAGGATTGTTGTTTGAAACGACTGTATAGGCCGCAGGTCAGGTCACAGACCTTAATCTGGATTTACACCATATCCCGGGAGGGATGTAGTCACGTGATCACGTGATCGGTAGTCGAGCACATACTAGCTAAGTGGCTGAATACTAGGTAAGTTGCTTGTTTTCTTTTGGTTTTGCCAGTATATTATTCTTTGAAGAGACTAAACATTTGAGCTGCGGATTAACTGAGAAATGAAGATCTTTTTGAGATTTTGTTTTATTCATTCATATAATGGACTTGCTACAACACAATGGAATTGCTACAATTACAATTACAGAGGAACTAAAACACTCCGCACTAAGTTAAGTAAAATTAGGCTGCGACGATTACAACACTCACAAAAATATGACATGATTGTAATAGTAAATGTTACGTCAGAGGGTCCGAAAACCATTTAATGTAAAATACCGATTCTTAGACTAAAGCTTCTATCTTGTATTTGTAGAAACAGTTTTGTTTGAATTCATTAAAGTTCAATGCTTTATCATTTAACTTCTGGCAATAAATATAATATTTCGCAAACAGTAGAGCGTAGTTCAGCTTCCTGACTTTAGCTCCTAAACCGCGTGAGCTACTTAGCATCCCAAAGAGCGTCTCAAAAGGGGATGGAGAGAAGGAAGAAGCATTTTCCACATTGAACCATTCAATTACCTCACCATAGGACAATTTTGAGACAGGACATTCGACAAAAGTATTGTAGACAGAGTCATCCATGCGACAAAAGGAACACGCGCGATCCTTAGCTGTCCCATAAATAAATAATTCCTTTCTTCTTGTTATAATCTTATGTAAACGTTTGTAATAAAATTCACGCAGTTTGGTCTCCTTGCATACCAGTTTTAATAGGTTGAAACAATTCTGCCATTCGACATCCGCCAATTGGAATTATTGTTGCCATGTTTTAGACTTGTGGACTTGGCAGCCGACTTGTTCAGGAGGCAATAATAATCACTAGATTTAGTCTTCATTAAATTTAAGGAGATCGCGGAATACAATTGAAACATGGAGTTAGTCTGAGCGAAAAGCCGTCTATCAAGTCCACAGCATCTAGCTTTCTGTAAACGATCTATTGGAATTGCTGAGAGAGCATCTGAAAATACTTTAAGAAGTTGCAATTCTCGCTGTATTTACTTTTAAATTCTTGGTAAGAGAGAAATTTGTAAATAGTCTTATGAAGTAGATCATGTATAGCAAGAATGCCTTTTTCCAACCTGTCATTATAAAATATCGTTTTACCTCCAATCTGGATTTCCTTATTATTAAATAAAATCATATCTTGACCTACATCATGTGAATGTATCTTCAGTTTGATTTACCCAAAATACAGCACGATTTCTTTGTAGAAAGGAGGTAATCCAATATTATCGAGGCATTTTTTTATCATAATTGCAACGCATGAGATAGTTAAGACCACCGCAGCTTTGGAAGTGGAAATCGGAGATTATTCTCCAAGATTCTGTGCTGGAGTTGAGTTCTCTGAGCAACCTAGAAACTTCCTAGAAGGCTTCAAACCTAATATCAATATTGGGTACCCGCAGCCCACCTTCTGAATAATCAGAATACATTATTTCTCTTTTAATTTTATCAGGTTTGTTACTCCACATGAAATTTAACATACAGGTTGTAATCAACCGAGAACAATTAGAACGAGGAGACTTTAAGCTTGATGCAGAATAGACCAGTTGCGGTATTCCCAAACACTTACCTTGTGGACTTAAGCCAGATTGATTAAAGTAATAAATAAGAATCTTCTTTAGGTATAAGGGCAATCACACCTCTTCTTTGAGAAATGGACATCTCACCTACATCACAGGATTCAGTTAAACAATTTACTAGGTCTTTCCCAAGTATTCCAAAGAATGTGTTATAGAACTCAACGGTAAAACCATCTTCGCCAGGCGATTTGCCCAAATTAAACGTTTTCTAGATTTCCTTACATTCCTCAAAGGTAAGTTTACCTTCAATTTCATCTCTTTCAGCATTAGAGAGCTTTGGAATAGACAACTCCTCAGTGTAATCATCTTATTCATCGTTGTTTCTACATTGGATTCATTACCTTTCTCTAAAGTGTACAATTGAGCATAGAAACTGTGAATTTCTTTCATAATCTCCGCCTCGTCAATAATTATGATTCCCTCTGGAACTTTTTTTGAGTTCCCCATTCTCTTTTTATTGAAATTCTTTTTCCGATTTAAAAAAAAAATTTGGTGGCTTTTTCACCTTCCTGAGACCTTCTCACCTTCGAGCGAAAGATTGCACCTTCCGCTTTTTTATCAAAAATGCGTTGAAGTTCACTTTTGAGGCGTTCGTAATCGTTCAATTCAGAATCTATATTCTGCAGATTATCAGAATCACAGATCAGCTTGTCCAGTTCTTCAGTACGCTTTAGAATATTCAGCTCTTCGTTACGAGAGTTCCTAGTTTTGCTTTTACTATAAGGCTTATAAGGCTCCTTATTTCCATCTTAATTAATTCCCATAACAACCTTTTGTCCTGGATATCTCGACATTTATCACTGATTTTAGGATAATTGTCATTTATTATATTATTAAATTTCCAGAGTCCTGGACCACGTTTAAAGTAATTGAATTACAGACATAAGTTAACTGCTTTATGGTCAGGTGCAATCGTTGCTTTGGTATCAACATCCAGAAGTAACTCACAAAGCAAGTTCGACACCAAGAAAAAGTCTAACCTTGATTTAACTTTCAAGAGCTTGAACTCATAGGTAAAACTCATAGTAGATGCCTTTCTCTTTCTAAAAATGTCGGTCAAATCTAGATCTTCCTTCATCGAAATGATTTTGTCACGATAAGCTGATGGAACCCATCTTGCGCCTCCTTTTTTTATCAATACGTTCCAACGACACGTTCCAGCAACCTCGAACCCAGGGTATCTCTCTTTTCCTCCCTTGTCGTCGAGAGAGAGAGACCCTGGTTGAACCTATATAATCACGTGACCAGTAAAAACAACAATACTGCAGGGAGGGTGGGTCATTTGTCACAGTAACAGTTTCTTGACTTTGCTAGCCTTCTCTGCCATCAATTGTTTTACCATCCAGATTTTGGGTGGTCACGTGATAACGTCCAACCAGGATCTTTCTCTCCCTCGACAACAAGGGAGGTAAAGAGAGGGAGCCCGGGTTCGAGATTGCACGTTCAACAATTAATTTATCAACATTAAAAGAACAGTATCCCGATTTTGCGCATGCTCAAAATTTTGAGTTTTGTTCATCCTGTCGCGAAATCAAAAGATACGAGAAGAAAAAAATTTGTTCAAAAATCCGTTTGCATCGTGCTCAGTTGAGTTCGATATTACCCTAAATCTTCTCAGAATTATACATTAATGATACATAGTTCTTGCTGGGTAGCAATGTTCGTGCAATCAGAATTTTTTGGAGTTCTTTTTAATGCCGTTGGCTGGAGGACCGAAACGCTATGGCGCCGGTTGAAGGCTTCTTTCTCCCGTCAGCATCCACAAAAGCTCAGATAATCGTGAAAGGAATAAGCAGAAATGGAACCAGCAGCATAGCAGAATATATACAAAGTAACAGCAATCCATGAGACATGAAAACGGCTAAAGGAATGGTGTCTGTATTCCACCAATACAGCCTTCGCCAAGCATTTGCTGTCGCTGGAAATGCGAAGGAGAGCAAGGTAGAGTGAAATCTTTGCCAATCATCCGACAAAATGTAAACAAACAATTATGAATGCGTAAAAATTCATAAGTGGAGTTGTATTTGTCGTTATGAAATCATTTGGGTCTCTCCAATTTTTTTTTCCGAACAACAACAACCGTTGAGGAAAGGCCAAAGCCCGATAAGATTCCCCCCCCAAGCGGGAGACTTTTGCAAATTACTCCACGTTTCAAAAGTATTTTCCTGACGTTAAATGCGATATTCGAACATTATCTTACTGCAGTTTGAAGCTTAAGACATGTTCTATTTGAAAATATGAATGAATCTTTTTAAACATGAAATGAAAACTCGACAAACGCTTACGCGGTTACATCTGAACTCTTCACAGTCGAGCGGACTCTAATATCGGCGTCGACAAAACCAGGATCGGATCACGGATCACGGATCACGGACCGGATCACGGATCGGATCGGATCACGGATGGGAAAAAAAGTAAGAAACAAAAAGTATAGTACAATAAACATTGGAGAAATGCTGACATACTGTGACATATTGCGTGACATAGTGGAGCTCAGGCCCCACTGAAAGTGATTTCCCGCCATGGAAAGTGATTACCCGACATGTAGTCACCTTTACGGCTGTAATTTTTTTTATTTTAGCAAGGGCAAGAGAAGAGACGAAAAACGAGGTGGGGAGTAACGCTTTTTAGATGTGACGTTAAAGTGTAGTGTACGCGAGCGATTTATTAAGTTAAATCCATGTTGGCTTCTTCTATGAACTCGCTCAGCTCCTCTTTACCTAAATCGCAGTTATTACATGCCAAACGATTTAAATTCCACGAGTATATGGAATTCAGTGATGAACTTGGAGATCACACAATAATTTTGGCCGTCTAGTGTGAAATCATCACGTATTTTTCGCATTGTAATATTATAATAATCTTTACAAACCCCTTGACTCTTTTAATAATTATATACTATAACCACTGTGACCAAAACTATGCTCGCTGATAAATTACTTTATATGGAAAGCGACAAGTATTCTTTTCAGCGGCGCGAATTCGCTAGCGGAGCTTTTAGGAAACCCCCGGAGGGCTAGGCATTTTCTTATTAAAATGAGTTTTCTCAGTGTGTAGAATAGAATTCGATTTTTGGTCTTAAGTTTTCGAAAAAATGTCTTCAAGTCTAAAATCTGGTCGACCGTCATTGAAACATCCCAGACAAAAGCCACCAGACTGTAAGGGCAACGCACGTCCTCGACCCGTCTGTCGCCGTTCTGGTCGGCGATCATGCAAGAGAAGAGGAGCTGAGCGAGTTCATAGAAGAAGCCAACATGCATTTACTAGTAACTAAATAAATCGCTCGCGTACACTACACTTTAATCGTCACATCTAAAAAACGTTACTCCCCACCTCGTTTTTCGTCTCTTCTCTTTCCCTTGCTAAAATAATATCAAATATAGAAAAAGTAAATAAACACGTAAGATGATATTAAAAAAGAAATTATATTAAACTGAATGATAAAATAATGCGTACCTTCCGCTTGCTTTCGTCCATGGCGACAGCCGTGAAGGTAACTTCATGTCGGGAAATCACTTTCAGTTGGGCCTGAGCTCCATTAATTCACGCAATATTCCAGTGTTCATTGTAATATACTTTTTGTTTATTCCTTTTTTTTCCCATCCGTGATCCCATCCGTGATCCCATCCGCGATCCGATCCGTGATCCGATCCGTGATCCGATCCGATCCGATCCATGTTTTGTCGACGCCACTCTAATATGACAAGAGACTGGTTGCGTAAAAATTCATAACTCGCGTTATATTTCTGCTTTGATAGTGATTTTGGTCTCTTTGGAAAGCTACAGAAGTGTGGTATTTGCATTGCTGAACGACCGTTCATGAAAGCGCTAAATGAAGATCACAATTTGTTTCGCGTTTGTTAATAAAGAACGTGAGAGGCGCCACGCAGCTCTCGGAACAGCTCACAGGATTGGCTGAGAAAACAACAAACAAACAACAGAAACAATGGACCCTATCCCTGAAATAATGGAGCTGCGTGGTTATAAGAACCAATGAAATAAGAGGTTACTGAGAGGTGCGCGGCATCTGGAACGTGACGAAGGTTTTCGCTAAGCGGCACTTTTGAAAATTATGAACGTTTGGAAATTTTCTTAGCGGCGTTTAATTCCATGTTCCAACATAATTTTTACATGGTTTTAAAGCTCAAGACATGTTATATTTGAAATTGTGACTGAATGTTTCTACAGATGAAATGTAAAAGCCACAAACACTTACGTGTTTAGCATATGAAGTCTTCACAGTTTACCGCAAGTGCTGTGAAATGACGCAGTTTTTATGCTGCGTAAAAAGCTAAAACTTGAGTTGTATTTGTCGTTGAAGAATGATTTCGGTGACTTTGCAAAGCTTAACAAATGTAGTTTCTGTATTTCCGATGGACCGTTGAAGCATTCAGAATTAATCGCGTTTCTAACTGTAAAAACATGAGTGAAGTATATTCACGAGGTTGTTATAACAACCGATCGATCAACGCCATCTTGGCGCCTCAATATGTGACAGTTCTATTGTTTTTTGACAGATAACAGATGACGTTCGCGCGTGCGCATCATCGGGACAGTGTCCCTTTAAAGTGTCGAATCAAAACCTCATTAAGATTCTGGACAAATCTGTTCTACTCGGAGTGGTTTTTTGGAGCATACATATTGCAAATAGAGAACTGTAGTTTGTTTAGAACAACGTTAATAGATACAATTCTACCTTCATCATCACTATGACATTCTTCGATAGACAACTTACTTGGTTACTCTGGTGGTTAGACCCATGGGAGAAAAAATATCCCCTCGCCATTCATTTTCCATTTTAATTCATCTATTGGTTCTGAGTAGGTTTCTTGCAGGAGGTAAAATAAAGATTAATAAATGACTCTTTAAATACTGAAAAACCTTCTGAAGTGAACCTTTAACCTTCTAAAGTTTAAAGTTAATAATCTACAATTGCCGGATGTCATTGAAGTTATTGAAAAGTGGCAGATGAAAGAAAAAACTTTGTGAGGGGCAGGCAAAGGACAAACACACACACAAATATTAAATGGACTGATCGACTTGCTTAGTTTTTCGCACACGATCGACAGGAAAGGTTATAAGATAATTCCCCGTCGGAAAAGCTCGTTGAGAATCGAAAGGAAACATATGTATGTACCTCTATAACTAGCCTTGAAAGAAGATTTGTAAATCGAGTTAAATGAATATATGAAAATCATATATTTGAACTGCGGATTAAAGAATGAATGTGAATGATCATCGCAGTTATGAACACTACTTAAAGTACCCTGCGAGCTGAGGCCCTTCGATCTTCCTAGATAAGTCGGGAAGATCGAAGGGCCTCAGCTCGCAAGGTACTAAATAAACTAATATACAGAAATAACCAGAAAATAAACAGACCAAAACGTTTGAACTTCTCTGTTATGCAAAGTGGAAGCAAGTGTGAAAGATGCAGAGAAACGTGATGGAGAGTTAAAACAAAGGAGAGAAAGGCTGTTACAGGTCCAGCAACATTTCGGGAATAAAAAAGGCTGTGAAGAAGAGCATCAATACCTCAAAATCAAACTTGGGCAACTTCAAGAAAACCTTAAAAAGACTTTTGACTGTGGATAATGATTTAAATAAATCACTTCTTCTGCTTTCAAGATCTAGAGTTCAACTAGATCAAACTTCTAAGGAAAATGCACGAAGAAAGAGAAGAAAAAAGAGAACAAAAGATAAGTAAATACAGAAAAAAAAGAAAAGGGTACAGAAATATTGACCAAGTTGATCCCTGACAAATCAAAGCCATCACAGCTTTGTCAGCTGGTGATGAAAGAAGAAAACATTCCAGTTGAAAAACAAATACAACGCCAGGAGCTGAAGTTAAAGGAACTGAATAAGCTAAAGCTCAAATTTCATCTTGAGGCATTGAAGCACCTGAAATCGTTAAACATATTTTCTGGTGATGCTCTTGCCCCTGTTCACCTTGCCATCCACAGGCTTGTGGGAAAGCCTTCTGTACGCCATGCTGCTGCTGCTGCTGATGATGATAAGGATGATGATGATGACCATAACCATGACCATGACCATGACCATAATTCTAGCAGTGGTGGTGATGAAAACGATGATCAGGATGAGAATGATGATGATGATGATGAGAATGATGATGATTACATTTATAATGATAATGATTGACAATATAAACATAATTATTGGGCCTTATATATATGGTGGCTTTCCGGCGGCCTAAATGCCTTAAGGACATTATGGTACATTCCGAACTTAAGACATCAGTTACTGTTAAGGGTTGTGGCAGATGTGGGGATAGACGATGCAGGGTTTGTGATTTCTTGGATGAGGGCATTTGTTTCAAAAGTAGAGTTACTGGGAGAGATTTTGTGATTAATTTTAAGCTGGATTGTAATTCAGACCACGTAGTCTACCTATTGTCTTGTGCTATGTGTCAAATGCAATATGTGGGATCTGCTATTAACAAATTTAGGACAAGATTTAATAACCACAAGTTTAGGATTAATGCGCACAGAGGACTATCCTCTGAGAATAAACTTAAAGACGATGTTATATACAGGCATTTCAATCAGGCAGACCATCATGGTTTGAGTGATGTTAGAATACAGTTAATAGACAAGTGTTCAAGTGAGGAATATCTTAGGGATAGGGAGGCCCAGTGGGCATACCGTCTTCAATGTATTTATCCACTGGGTCTTAATAGCGATGATTTTTTCTGTAGTAGGAATCCTCGCGCTTTACAGCGCGCGAGCAGCTTTAAGTCTCGTATTAGCGTCTCACATCAGCTAGCGTGTATCTTATAACAGTTTTAACCGCTTTCACATCAGTTGCCCTGATGAAGTCTTTTAATGAAGACGAAATATTGGCAAAGTCGTATTTTCCACTTCTTGGCTATGATATATATATATATATATATATATATATATATATATATATATATATATGTTGCATTTATATTAAAGAACAAAGGTTTTCCCGTTTGAATTCCATTATATGATCAATACTTTCTTACATAGATATGATACCTCCACAAAAATATTAGCATCCCCTCTTCATGTTCTGAAAAAAACTTGACATCCCCCCTTTTCCAATTCCTAAATTTTGAGATCCCCCTCAAAATCCTCTGCCCCCCCCCCCCCCCCTTGCAGTATACATAATAAATGCAGCTTTAGAAACCAGTCAGACCATTTTCGGCCCATAACACATGCGCCATGCTAGAAAGTATTGACTACATAGGTGCCTGCGCTTCATTGTTTACACTCGTCTATTGACAAAATAGTATTCGTTTCTCTGTTTAAATCCGTAAAATCTAACTCGTCATCTTTACAGGTAGACGATAACAGCGATGAACGATCCGAGCGGATTTGCTTGTAAGCTTTGGGCGATGGGCTTGATTTTGTGAGTCGCTTTACACTGATCGCCTTGCGACAGGACGCAACATGACTGAACAGTTAAGTCAAAATTTTCCTCTAAGATGCTCTGTAACTTATCTCGAAGGTCCGTGTGATGTTTCACTTTAAGGGCCTGTTCACATGGAGGTGGGGGACCTCGGGTAGGTGAGGTACCCCACCTAGCCGTGGTCAAAAAAAGCTGGCTTTCACATGCAACCCCTGGGCGCTGGGGTGAGGTTTAAAATGCTATCGCGCGGTCGCTAAGTACGTATATTAACAAAGAATTCAGAGACAATTGACCGGATGAACATCACCCCACCCCACCTCCAGCATTCACATGGAGAAAACTCACCCCAGCTAAGCGGGTTACCCGCCCTGGCTGACCGGGCAACCCGCCTCGGTGAGGTACCCCACCTCACATGTGAACGCGATCGAAAAATAAAGAGAGATTCTATGGAGAGATTGGTAACCCCACCGAGGCGGGGGACTTCACCTTAGGAGGGGTCCCCCACCTCCATGTGAACAGGCCCTAAATGTGCATCGTTCCGTGCCGACATACCGCACAACAAACAGACCGAATCTTTTCTTGCAGTTCATGTTTTTTCGTCACCTTTTTCACAGGCGTCTTAGAAGAACCTAAAATATCAAAAAATATACCAATCATGGTCTTCTTAAAACTTGCCAAACTTGGTTTGCTTCTAATATTACTTGGTATCATATTCCAGAGGCGTGTGGTCGATACTGTGAAAGACCTTCCTCCCTCTGACTCCCGTTTGAATTGGGGACAGACAAGGTTTAATAGTCCATGTCTGCTTGGTCTTTCATTGATATCAGCGTTTCTCGTCAGCATCTGAGACATCTGAGACAGATGGACAGTCCCCAGACAGTCGTTTGTATACCATTAATAACCTATTCACTTTGGCCTCGTGAAAAAATGGAACCCAATCCAATTTTCTAAACAGTTGTACGCTATTCGCTTTAGTATCGGCCCCGAGAATTACACGTGCCGCACGTTTCTGAAGTAGCTTCGTGCATAGTTTTTCAACATATTGGTCAAAAGTAAGCTGGCTGTCAATCGTGACTCCTAATAGTTTATGCGAGCTCACTTGTTGAAGTTCAGTAGAATTTACGTGTAACTGCAGAGTGGACTGTTCCATTTTCTTGGCTAACCATTTGCCAGTAGCAAGCATAGATTTTGTTTTGGTTTCATTAAGCATCATTTTGTTGTCTGCTGACCAATTCAAGATTTCATCAATGTCCGTCTGAAGGCCGTCCGAGATATCATTCGGTGCCGCCGTATAACGGGTGGAGTAGCTAATAGTTGTGTCGTCGGCATAAATATCAGCCACAGAGTGCTGCAGTGTTGCAGGTAAGTCATTGATAAATACAAGGAATAGAATTGGTCCTAAGATGCTGCCCTGTGGAACTCTAGATGTTTATGGCCCTTTTAGTAGAATGGTACCCGTCTATGTTGACATACTGACATCTACCATTCAGATAGTCACGGAATAGGGGTAACCTGCTCTCATCCACTCCAAGGGCCCCTAATTTTAACAGTAGTAATTTATGGTCGATCTGATCAAACGCCTTCTTGTAATCAATAAAAACAAGTCCAGTGACTTTATCATTGTCAAGGTTGAACAGCAACTGGTCTACCAATCGGATAAGCGCAGTTTCAGTGGAGTGAGATTTTCTAAACCCAGACTGGAGAGGGTGGAACAAATCATTCTCCTTCAAGAAGTTACACAGATGATCGCAAATGTGTTTCTCCAGCACTTTCGAAAGAATGGGGAGCACAGAAATCGGTCTATAGTTGTTCTTATCATTCCTACTGCCGTTTCCTTTAAAAACAGGGGTGACTTTTGCGATCTTCCAGATAGTAGGGAAAGTCTGTGCAGACAGGCAGGGAAAGGGCAGGGAAAGTCGAGGTGGCTGGCAGAGGTCCCTTCCTCTTCCCGACTTATCTAGGAAGATCGATGGGCCTCTGCTCGCAGGGTATACTTAAAGTGCCTACGAAGTCAAAAATTTCTTGTTCTAAAAAAAAAAAAAAACAATTTCACTCACGTTGCTCCGGCACGCCGTGAATTTCTACATTGTACTTTCTTGTGTATTGTTCGAGAGGGTCGTGCTCTAGTTCCAGATCAACTAAATTTTCTTGTAGCTTTTGGTTGTAGAATTATTGCTGGTCGACTTGTCTGAAGGGCATCAGACTGAGTTTTTAGGCTGGAAGCTGATGTAGTCAGAGAGGCGATTTATTGGTCATTCCATCGCATTTTAAGTTCCTCAATATCCTTCATCAGGGCGGCTTTCTGCGCTAGAATCTTTCCAACTTTCTTTTGGATATCTAAAGCCCTGGCCAAACGCTCGCAACATTTCAACGTAACATCTTGCAACATTGTTGTATCATGTTATGACGATGTTGTGAAGGGGCCGGCCAAACGCACGCAACATTTCAACCCAACATTTTACGGGCTGTCGATGTTTATGTGCCCACACCATCCTACATGTTGCAACATATCGTAACAGGGTGGCCAAATGTGTGCAACATGTTGTGTTCTGGCGCTTTGAAATAGCAAATCGACCTAGCGCGCATGCCCTAGTGCAACAATGTTGCGTGAATGTGGCCAAACGAGTACAACATCATGCACGAAAAATTTGACCGTTTTCAAATTTGAGCCAACACCATTCAACATGTTGCAACATATCGCAACACGGTGGCCAAACGAGTACAACATGTTGTGCCCAACAATGCTGCAAGATGTTGCGTTGAAATGTTGCGAGCGTTTGGCCGGGGCTTAACAAGATGTGCCACACTTCATCTGGCCCTTTTCCTTGACTGGTGAGATGAGTATTCTCGTCACCTTCTTCCAACGGCGTGGGTGATTCGGCCGCCATAGACCTCGTGATAGCAGAACGTTTAGAGACAGGGGAGCTGTTTTCGCTTAGGCGTCGGCGAGATGAAGACCTCTTCTTACCATTTAAGCATTATTCATACATGGCCTCTTAAAGTTGGAGCTTTAGCAGGGAATAATTATACTCCCATCAAAAAGCCCCTCTGGCTCCGGTGGCCATCTCGGCCCAGTCCTCCCAATGATCATCATAGTTATAAACGCTGCTTTAGCAGTGGAGAGATTAAGCCTGAAAAAATTCAGGCTTGTACGGGAGTCGAACCCATGACCTCTGCGACACTGGTGGGGTGCTCTACCAACTGAGCTAACAAGCTCCACCATATGTGATAAAACGAAAAAATACTCCTTGACTGCGTGACACTTAACAACATAATAGTACTGATAGGAGTTCACTTGAAGTAAACAAATTGTGCCCTGTTTTTATAATAACAATTCCAAACGTTTCGTGCTTGGCCCTAAACAAGTTGGTTCTATTCGCCACAAGTTTTGTATGCGTCATGCAACTAAAGAAAAAATTTTATAGTGCGCGAGCGGCCTAAAGAAAATGGAAGTCAGGGTTTAGGCCACATGGATGAAAGGTACCGAGCTTGAAAATCAGCAGCAACTCCAGGCGTTTCCTTGCCGAGTTCCCGCCGCATAGCAAGAGTCCACGAACGAATACGTCGTTAATAGAGTGTCCAGCTGTGTTGAAATACTCGGCGACGGGAAAACCTGCCAGGTTTTTCTCAATGCTCCGTAGGTGCTCGCCAAAACGCACTGTAAAAGGTTGAATTGAATTTCTTCGTTGCATGGCGTATACAAAACTTGTGGCGAATATAACGAACTTGTTTTTTCCACTCAAGAAGGGCCAAGCCCGAAACGTTTGGAATTATTATTATAACAAGAAGCTACAATAAGCCTAAACTCGGACCTGCAAAAATACTTAATTTAGCGCTAAACAAAAGACAAGAGAGAAGTCTGTCCTTCTTACATCGGACGCATTGTGCTTGTGTTCGTGTCTGTTTCTTTGCAGTGTATATCCATAGACACCTATCAACATATATCCCTTTAAAATTACTTTACAGCTCAACCATTGATAACAATAATTATAACACTTATAAAAAATATTCAAAAAAGAAGAAGAAAAGGAGAAACGCAAAAAACAAAACAAAATAAAAAAATAGGTGCCAATAGCAGGAGTCGAACCCGGAACAGCTGCATCACAAGAGGTGACAATGACTGCCAGGCCATGGTCATTCAGCATAGCTAATGAGGTAAAAATAGTTTACTTATTCGAAAATGACTATTTTTAGTTAGCGCTTGCGCAGAAACGGCGGAAGTGAGCTTTGCGGATGAAACACGACGAAGAAAAAGGAAGACGGAGCTCATTTTCAGACTCGGGCGGCACTTCTAGCCCGAGTAAAAACACGGCACTATCTTCAAGTGAACTCCTATATGTAAGCTGAAGCCACTCAAAAGGCACTAAGGCCACATGGTAGCGGGCATTACCCCTTAAATCTACCAAAGCAAAGATTGAGCCCAAGCATTAGCAGCCATGGACAGCTGTTTCGGCCTTGTTAGGCCTCATCAGCATGGCATAGCTAATACTCAGGCTCAAGTACCCACATATCAATAAAACAAGCAATGAAAACGTAAAGCTTGTGGGATGTGGCTGGAGTGACAAGGATACTTCACAAATTAATGTGATCAAGTAAGCTGAAGCCACTCAAAAGGCACTAAGGCCACATGGTAGCAATTTGTGAAGTATCCTTGTCACTCGGGGTAATGCCCGCTACCATGTGGTCTTAGTGCCTTTTGAGTGGCTTCAACTTACTTGATCACATTAATTTGTGAAGTATCCTTGTCACTCCAGCCACATCCCACAAGCTTTACGTTTTCATTGCTTGTTTTATTGATATGTGGGTACTTGAGCCTGAGCATTAGCTATGTCATGCTGATGAGGCCTAACAAGGCCGAAACAGCTGTCCATGGCTGCTAATGCTTGGGTTCAATCTTTGCTTTGGTAGATTTAAGGGGTAATGCCCGCTACCATGTGGCCTTAGTGCCTTTTGAGTGGCTTCAGCTTACTTGATCACATTAATTTGTGAAGTATCCTTGTCACTCCAGCCACATCCCACAAGCTTTACGTTTTCATTGCTTGTTTTATTGATATGTGGGTACTTGAGCCTGAGCATTAGCTATGCCATGCTGATGAGGCCTAACAAGGCCGAAACAGCTGTCCATGGCTGCTAATGCTTGGGTTCAATCTTTGCTTTGGTAGATTTAAGGGGTAATGCCCGCTACCATGTGGCCTTAGTGCCTTTTGAGTGGCTTCAGCTTACTTGATCACATTAATTTTGTGAAGTATCCTTGTCACTCCAGCCACATCCCACAAGCTTTACGTTTTCATTTCGAACTCCTATATGTGTCCTGCATTTGCCTAGAATGCATGTCGTCTCATTTGCCTTGATTCCCTGTCCTTGACAGTTTTCGATTTTTGTGTGGGCTACCTGTGGTAGCTCACACTTGTGCTATCGAAGTGTTGTGTCCGTCCGTAAACCTCACGCGATCTCCCTTCAGTCATTAACAATCGAGATCACCCATGTGCTGCTAACTAGCATCATTTCGCTGGTTGATTTTCTTCTTTTGCCTGTTTTTCACTATGATGTCGGGGAGAAGCACTTTACCTTCTTTGTTCGTTAAATGTTTATGTACATGTTCATGCCAATTAATTTTCCGTGGCAGTGACCAACTCGAAAGCTTAAGCTACTTTGGTAACTGCGCACATTTGCTTTTCATCACTTGTGTAATTTAGTTTGCTGACATATCTCTCTACCCATGTATGTACTTTAATGTAGAAATGTTTGTAAACAGTGCAAAAAAGAATAAACTCTAAACTCTAGAATTGCATTCTAGACTTAACACAGTGTTCAGAGCGTAAATCTCAGCCAGATAGAAGGAAGCGATTCTTATTTTGCAGCAGGTTCGCTTCCTGCAATGTGGACCGAAACTGGTGAATAGCTTTCCTTTTTTCACAATGATTTCGGAAAAAATTGCGTTCTCGACTTACAGCATCTCGGCCGAATAAAAGGCTGTGTTTATTTTTGCAGCAACTTTAAGTCGTTTCATGCAAAGTGGACGGAGCCATCAACGGGCGAAGATCGCGAACCAGATGCTATCCTGTCACAAACAAATACGCCTCTGCAGAGAATGATTGAGCCTCTTCGGAGGATGATGGAGGGAGGATTAATGAGCCCATATGATATGTGTATTATGGGATAAATGAACTTGTTTGTGAAGCAAGTTTGTACCATGTAATGGCACGTGCTCGCGCACACGAAGTACCTCTAAAAGCTGTGGTAATTCCTAAAGAGAGCAATTCTGCCTTTGTTTTGCTGTTCATTGTATGAATTCGTGCCAGAAGTCTGTAAAACATGTATTAACTATATTTACACAAATACAACAAAGGAATATGTCTTAGAAACATATTTTTTCAGACCACAAACCTATTTGGTGTAATCTTACCTATAGTAAATTATTTCTGCTACTTATTCACAGAAAACCCTCACATGTGATGTTTATGGTTAAATCTTTTTTACATTGTAAACTTGTTTACACTGTAAATGAAAACATGGTAAAAAAGGTAGCTGGACGCACTGCTATCGGCTTCCAGTATATATCTTGAAAGATATAATTTTATTTGTAGTGGCGTGGTAAGTATCAGGTTTTATGCAAGTTCCCGGGTTATTTATTCTTACTGGTCTCACTTGAACAACGAACTTGTATAGGTAATCACACGAGCGGATTTAAATCAGATAATGTTAAAGGTACTTCGACCTAAAAGTAAGCGCCTTCGAGTTTTCAAATGAGACGGAAACTGGTGTGTACGATGAATTCTGAAGCGAACTGGAGCGCTTAAGTAGGGTATCATTTGGCCTTTTGAAGAGAAAGTCACACAAACCGTGTCAAAACATTTTGCTTACTGTGATCACAATACCCCAACGGATACAACTTGCAAGGTGAGAATTATAGCAAATTCGTTTTACAGTACTGATCAAATCAGATGGAAACAGTGGAATGCAAATGCTCTGAGAGCAGTGTTTTTCGATTTTGCAATGTGAAATGCCCTGATATTTGTCAGTGCGCATGCGTCTCGAATTCTTCGCCATATGAGAGCTGTTATCGAATCCCAACAATAGCCCATTTTACAGTTGTGTTCAGTGACCTGGCCTTTGAGTGGAAACGAGGCTGGAGATGACCTTATTACTTGGGATACTGTAAGTATACCGAGTTATAAATTATGTTAGATTTCATTTTTTTTTCTGTGCAACAAAATGCACAATAGGAACCACGTAGCGGTGTTTTCATTGGCAACGCACAACAGAAGGCACGTGGCGGTGTCACTTCATTGGCCAATTCACAATACTAACTGAGAAGGCACTTGGCGGTGTTTCATCGTAGTCCATAGTGCAAAGCATTGCATCATTATTGTACCATCAAGAGCCTTGAGCTACGTGACTCACAAATCTCTTTCTGTTCAGCCTTTGTGGTGGACTGTCTTGCTTGGATTACTGAGGATTGTGAAGAATTTAATCCAGTAGTTTGTCCGCGTGAAAAGGTTTGACGAATTTAAGAAAAGGTTAGAAGCCTCGCACGTGCTGTAAGTATCGACTCGAATTAGAACGTTCTGACAGTTCCATATTTAGAAAAATCGCAATTTTGCATTAAGTTGTTTTTGTGTAATTTGATCGGTAAGATATTACAACTCGATCGCTGTGACAGTTCTATATTTAGAGACAAGCTTGCGAATTCTTGGTTTGCACGTGACGTCAGGAAAAAACTAAAATTAAACATGTAGATTTTATACCTTCATTAGGTAACTAACATTTTAACCCCTTAAGTGCCTTATTGACGTCCTCAGTACGTCACAAACACCGTTAGTGCTTTGAAAACTTACAACTTTCCCAAATCCCTTGCTATGGTTGAAAAGAACGATTCTTATTGCCAAATGCTTAGTTATGTAGACTTTATCACTCCATAAACTGACCAAAACTCTCAATTTTCATCGAATATGACCGTTCATTTTGTTGCAAAACCAAAACTGTGAGCTTTGAACGCCCTTTGACAGCACCAAAAATGGATAACGGACGCATAGGAGTCCGCCAATTCCCATTTCAGATATTTATTATAAGTGTCGAGCCACCCGGTCCTGGTGAAAAAATGTTGCGCCGATTGCATTATTTAGAAGTCAAAACTCGCCAAAATTGCCATGCGAGGTCTCAGAATCCACTCACAGAACGGCTAGGAACACAACTTCACTTCGTGAATCGCCATAAGTCGATCGAACAATTTCGGCGGCCCACTTCGTGAGAAATTGCTTCTCACCTCTGTTTTCTTTCAGAGGATTGCCTCTACCCACCAACCCAACTTTATGATGCCATGCAGGGGGCTTCTGGGTGAAAAATGGCTCGAAAAATACACTTATAAATCAAATACCTACCGAACTGTTAGCTGCAGTTGATCGCTTAAAGCAAGCGAGAACTGGCGTGACAGCGTGACAAGAAAGATAGCGCCTTCGGTATTGTGGACCAGCGAAATCTCCGTGGTAACCCCTTATATGGAATAGCGAGGTCGTCTTGACCTCCTACTCTCAGGAAATTGCCAAAAAAAAGACGTACAAAAAGTCTGCATTGAAGGGTTCAAGATATATCTGCTGGCCTGTTTTCAGCCAAGTAACACGCTTTGGTTTGAAAATAGAGCAGTTTGAATTGAGAGTTTTTTCACAATGCGCGGCATCTGATTTTCTTCTGAGAAACATGTCACAAACACGGAACGATTCGCCTTGTGTTTTCGACTTCCTAATAACCAATATGTTAAGAGAAGTGTCTATGCGAATGTTTTTAAGCTAAACAGAGAGAAAAAATGTTTCGAGAGCCAAAGTAAACTCCAGATGTTGTCCCTTAATTTAGAGATAAACAACGACATCTGACAACGAATATGGATGTCAACTCTCAAAAACAGTTTTACGCGCTTTGATCGTACGTGAACAAAAAGGCCTTGTGCGAACCGGGAAACAAACCATTAGTTAGCATAAAACAACATGATTTACACGAGAAAAGCAGTGAGGGCTGTAACAAAACAAGGTCAATGTCAGCCTCGTTTCCATTCATAGGCCAGGTGACTGAACATGCAATTGTTTTAAGTTAACCCTTTCACTGCCAAGAGGTCTCCCTTTGACGAGTAAAATCGTCTGGCGTTAGACAGAGTAAAATCTATAAAGTCGCCCTTGGTAGGGAAAGGGTTAAACGCCATGTCAACAGTTAAAGAAAAACAACAACTCGAAAAACAGCAAACGTTTACCCAATTAATGATGTTTTTCCTTTGCTTGGCAAAGTTAAGTAATGGAAAAGTTGCACTGATTTTAAGAGAAAAAAGCCAAGGCCTCGTGACGTGGTAGTAAAAACAAAATTAATTCAGGATTTCGCAAGAATTCCGAACCGGCTTGCCCAGTCCGGATGGAAAAAAGCTGGACCTGCTAAGAGCGTATTATTAGCCAATCAGATTCAAGGATTTAGAATTCCAGCCCGCTGAGATGCTTAAGAAAAAACACCATGTGAAGGGCAACAGATGAAATATCTTTGAAAAGTAAAATTCTCTTCAATTTTTGGTTGAAGCCCAACAGTCCAGCCAGAGTGGGCTGTACTGGACTGATAGGGACTGAGTAGGAGTATAATAAACAAGACTCTCTATGAGCGTTAACTCGGGATACTTTTTTGTTCCAGAAGCCGGACGCACGCTTTCTGATTCTCGAAACTATCCGGCTAATGGTTTGCTTTTGGGTTCACGTAAGACCTTTTTGTTCACGTTCGAGCAAAGCTCGTTAAACCGTTTTGAGAGTTGCCATCCATATTCGTTGTCAGCTGTTGTTGTTTACTTCTAGATTAAGTGGCACCATCTGGAGTTTTTTTCCTCTCTGCGAAGCTTGAAAACAAACTCGAAAACACAAGGCGAATCGTTTCCGTGTATGTGACATGTTTCTCAGAAGCAATCCAGATGTCGCGCATTGTAAAAAGAACTTGAAATTCAAACTGCTCTATTTTCAAAATAAAGCGTGTTACTTGGCTTAAAAGTCATTTACCTGATGAAGGTAAAAAATCTAAATGTTTAATTTTAGTTTTTTTTTTCTGACGCACGTGAAAACCAAAAATTCGCAAACTTGTCTCTAAATATAGAACTGTCACAGCGATTGAGTTGTGGTATAATCCGGATCAAATTACATCAAAACAACTTTGCGATTATCTAAATATAGAACTGTCACAACGTTCTAATTCGAGTCGATACTCACAGCACGTGCGAGGCTTCCAACCTTGTCTTAAATTCGGCAAACCTTTTCACACGGACAGTCTGTACTGTATTAAAATCCAGCTTCACAACTTTACAAAGATATGTGTAGGAAAATTTGTTCCGCGGTCGAAGTGGATTATTTAACCTTGAGTGTTCACTTGCGGTCACGTATTAAATGGAAGGTATCACATTACGAAAACAAAATCTGCAAAATCTGTAATTTTTCTGTCACAGCATTCGATTTCGACTTGTGATATCGATTAGCCGATAAGCACTACACGTGCGAGGCTTCCAACTTTTTCTTAACACTCGGCAAACCTTTTCACGGGGACAGACTGTGCTGTCTTAAAATATCTAGCTTCACAACTCAAACACGATGAATTTGCATAACTTGTAAACAACCGTCGCGTGATGTTAGCCTTTCGACCTTTGGACTATGTGGTTTGCTTTAACCAATGAACACACCGCCACGTGCCTGCTATTGTGCATTGGCCAATCCAAACACCGGAACGTAATTGTATTGTGCATTTTGATGCACAGGAAAAAAAAAAAAAGAAAAAAAAAAGACTGAAATCTGACACATTTTATAACTCGGTATACTTACAGTATCCCGAGTAACTATATTTCCATAAACAAAGAAACTCCCATTCTAACGGAAAATGGGACCTGAGTAATGCCACCGACTCTAAATACAGCAGAGAAAAAAATCCTCACTGATATGGAATGAGAACACAATGGACTTGACAACAAAACATTACCATTAACTTTGTGTACGGAACATGGTCCAGGTTGGGGACTGTCTCCATAAACATCAAATGGAGCACAAAGTACCAACTGTTTTATTAATATTGGAAAATCAGTGATCTGCTCCTATTCAAGAGTCAATCAATTTCATATGACTGTCACGTTCCATAAGACTGTTCTTGTTGTCAATTTCCTCCTGGCAAATCCAGCAGATTTCCCTCTTGACCTGATAGGACTCGCGCTCCTCTGAACGTGATGTTAATTCAGAGGTGTCACGTTACGAACATTCGTTAAGTTCACTCTGCGTGTACAACACAAATAGTCTCTTTCTCCTCCTCTGTGTTACACTCCCCATATTCACATATTCAAGCGGATCTGCAGCACGGATAAACGACTTCCCACACTTTCCACGATTTCTCTCTACTACGTGTTATCTGATGCACCCGCAAACATCCTCCATGGGTCAACAATTAATTTTCTCACACTGCTTGCATGTATAAGGCTTCTCTCCACTATAAACTCTTTCATGGACCCAAAAATTTCAGGCATCGGAGAAGGATTTACAACTCTGGTTACATGTATCAGGTTTCTTTCCACAATGAGTTCTTTACTGTACCCGCAAAGATCCTGCGAGGGTGAACTATTTCTCATATTGCTTACATGTATTGAGGTTTTTCTTTGCAAAGTTCATGCTTCGGTTAAGGACTTCCCACACTACTATAAGGTTTCTCCCCACTATGAGTTTTTTCATGCATCAGCAAATGTCCTGCTTTGGTAAACGACTTCTCACACTGTCAACAGATATAAGGTTTCTCCAGACAGTGAGCTCTTCCATGTACCCGCAAATATCCTATATGGATAAACGACCACTGCTTGCGTGTATAAGAATTCTCTTCAAGTGCTATGAGTACGTTCTTTTATGCATCAGCAAATAAATTGCTTTGGTAAACGATTTCCCACACTACTTACATGTATATTAAGATTTCTATCCACTATGATTTTTTCATGTACCTGCAAAAGTCCTCCATGGGTGAACGATTTCCCACACTGCTTGCGTGTAAGGTTTCTCTCCACTGTGAATGCTTGCATGCGCCCACATACTCCCCACTTGGGCGAATAACTTCCCACACTGCTTGCATTTATAAGGTTTCTCTCCACTATGAATTCCATTATGCCGATGCAAATCTCCTCCAAGGGTAAACGACTTCCCACACTGCTTGCATGTATAAGGGCCTGTTTACACGCACAGCTAACCGAGTTACCCGACTAACCGAGCTACTCTTGGAGGGCCAACTTTTCATACGTTTCTTTAGAAAATGCACTGAAGCACTTACATACTAGACAGGGTAGCCCGCCTTCCCAGGGCACCCTGTCTGCTTGCTCGGGACACCCCTCTAGGCGGGATAGCCTTTTTCCATGTAAACGGTTCGTGCCGGGTTATCCTGGCTAGCCAAGTTGAGAAGACCGTGAAAGCAGTGTTATATTCCAGGTCAGCTTTTAAAGTTAACTGCCTCCAGTGACAACGATCAATTACAGGAGTGGAAAATAACGACCCTACACACTAAAAAGCGGCCGCTAACTGAACGAGCGATCAAAAAATTGAGCTTACCGTTAAAAAGTTTCTGTTGTCTGCTTTCTTGTTTGTTGTGCTTAGCGACCGCTCAAAAGATAACCCACTGACTATCCCGCTTAGGTGAGTTGCACGTAAAGGTGGGCTATGTTTTAAACTCCTAGCCGGGTAACCCGTTTAAACGGGGCACCCTCCTTCCATGTAAACAGGCCCTAAGGCTTCCCTCTACTATGAGTTCTTTCATGCACCCGCAAAGATTCTGCTCGGGTAAAAGACTTCCCACACTGCTTGCATGCATGAGGTTTCTCTCCAGTATGGATTTTGCCATGGCGACGCAAATTTCCTGAATGGGTAAACGACGTTCCACACTGTTTGCATGTAAAAGGCTTCTCTTTCTCTCCATGAGTCCTTTCATGCTCCCGCAAATGTCCTGCATCGATGAAGGATTTACCACACTGCTTGCTGGTACAAAGTTTCCCTTCACTATGAGTTCTTTCATGCACCCGCACAGATTCTGCTCGGGTAAAAGACTTCCCACACTGCTTGCATGCATAAGGTTTCTCTCCAGTATGGATTTTGCCATGGCGACGCAAATTTCCTGAATGGGTAAACGACTTTCCACACTGTTTGCATGTAAAAGGCTTCTCTTTCTCTCCATGAGTCCTTTCATGCTCCCGCAAATGTCCTGCATCGATAAAGGATTTACCACACTGCTTGCTGGTACAAAGTTTCCCTTCACTATGAGTTCTTTCATGCACCCGCAAATACTCTGCTCGGGTAAACGACTTCCCACACTGCTCGCATATATAAGGTTTCTCTCCGTTATGAAAACTGTCATGCCGACTCAAACTTCTTGCTTGGGTAAACGATTTCCCACACTTCTTACATGTATAAGGTTTCTCTTCACTATGAGTTTTGTTATGCCGACGCAAAGTTCCTGCTTCGGTGAACGACTTTCCACACTCCATGCATGTGTAAGGCTTCTCACCACTATGAGTTCTTTCATGCACCCGCAAATTTCCTGCAAGGGTAAACGACTTTCCACACTGCTTGCATGTATAAGGCTTCTCTCCACTATGAGTTCTTTCATGCGCCCGTAAATTTCCTGCTCCGGTAAAAGACTTCCCACACTGTTTGCATGTATAGGGCTTTTCTCCACTATGAATTCTTTCATGCACCCGCAGAGGTATTGCTTGTGTAAACGACTTCCCACACTGCTGGCATGTATAAGGTTTCTCTCCACTATGAGTTCTTTCGTGCCGACGCAAACTTTCTGCTCGGGTAAACGATTTCCCACACTGCTTACATGTATAAGGCTTCTCTCCACTATGAGTTCTTTCATGTGCCCGCAGATGTGCTGCTTGTGTAAAGGACTTCCCACACCACTTGCATGTATAAGGTTTCTCTCCACTATGAGTTCTTTCATGCCGACGCAAACTATCTGCTCGGGTAAACGATTTCCCACACTGTTTACATATATAAGGCTTCTCTCCACTATGAAGTCTTTCATGGGCCCGCAAATTTCCTGTATGACTGAACGATTTCCCACACTGCTTGTGTATGTGAGGTTTAACTTCCTGTATAATTTGCGCGAGACAGAAGGTCGGTTTAGGACTTTCATCCTCCATCTCACCCTAAAACATCATTTGATGAGAAGACTGGATATTAGCGATACTTCACAGTGAAAGATTTGGTAAATAGGTAGTAAAACACTAATCTCAGGACAATCCTGCAAACCAGACCAGTTATTACAGATCAAAAGTTAACCGGTTTAAATTCTAGGGCTACCGTGGAACTGAGAAAATTAAGAAAAGGCGGCGACGTTTTTTCTCGTATGATGTTCGTGGATCCTATAGTCTGAAGAAAAAAAAAAGGTGTTAATGACAGGCAACCTTATATTTATGACAGCAACTTTGAGATGAGTAATGTTACCTAAAATATATAAACGTACATTCTGCGTCTTCTCTGGCACGGAAAACCTTGGGTTAAGGTTCTGTGAATTTAGTCAGTAGGGATGAGATTTAAATATGCCATTAATTTTATGACATGGTGCTTATTTAACTCATTCTTGTCCGGCTCTGTAATTTATTGGTCCATATGGACCAATGCTTTGAAAACCTGCAACTTTCACAAATCCCGGACTATGGTTGAAATGAGCCAATGTCATAGCCAAATGCTCAGTTTTTTAGACTTTACCACCCCTAAAATTCCAATTTTCTTGGAATATGACCGTTTATTCTGTTGCAAACCAAAAATTTGACTTCGAATGCCCTCAGACAACACCAAAAATATGCAACAGTCAGTCCTCTTGAAGTTTTTAAGACAAAAAATCCTCTTGTCCGCATTGGCAGCAAACTTCGACTCCACTTCTTGCAATCTGTTCCACATTTTTCTGCTCACTTCTTTCGCGCGATGTGGATAACGGTATTTGATTTCAGTCCCTCTCACTGTCTGTAATTTTCGCGTTTGTGACCCAAAGGAATTCTGGGATATTCTTGGATAACAGCCGCATAGGTGTCAGCCAATTTCCATTTCAGATATTTTGTATAAGTGTCGAGCCACCCGGTTCCGCTGACAAAATATTGCACCGATTGCATTATTTACAAGTCCAAACTGGCCAAAATTGCCATGCGAGGTCGCGGAATCCACTCAAAGAACGGCAAGGAACACAACTTCACTTCGTGAATCGCCAAAGCTCGATCGAACAATCTTGGCGGCCCACTTCATGTGAAATTCCTTCTGACCTCTGTTTTCTTCCACAGAATTGCCTCTACCCACCAATCCAGCTTTATGATGCCAGGCAGGGGGCTTCTAAGGTGAAAAATGGCTCGAATAACACACGTATATAATATAAATCAAATACCTACTGAATTGTGAAGTGCAGTTGATCGCTTAAAGCAAGCGACAGCTGGCGTGACAAGCGTGACAGGAAAGACAGAGCCTTTGACCTTGTGGATCAGCAAAATCTCGATGGTAACCCCTTATATGGAATAATGACATCGACCTGACTTCCAACCCTCGAAGAATTACCAAAAAATAGGTCAAAAACAGCGGGCAAGAATGAGTTAATTTAAAGTGACCATTATTGAGGCCCTGCAGTTATTTCAGTGAGACGTTATGCTAACTCTGACAATTAGCTTCCCACGAATCTCAGCTACAGCTGTAGCTGCGACAACACCATTTTATTTCACCCCAGAAGTTGAAAAAAGAAAAAGAAGAATTTACAATTTGACACCAAATGATAGGGGTGTTGGCTACCTGAAATAACCGGAGAGTTGTCTCCAGTGTGTCCCCCTGTCCTTCTTTTAGTGCGTCCTATGTTCATGTACATGTAAAGGGAAACTTTAATTTGGTTACTCTGCTTTAAAGTGTCTATATCGTCTTCTATTTTTTTTGTGGTTCTGGTATATACATAAGGAGTAGATAGCTGTTCAAAATTTTTTTTCGAATTCCGCCGTGGTTTTGCCCTGAGATCATCGTTCAAATTTCCCGCTTGAGCCACGCCCATCAAACTTGACCGAGCTAGATAGGGGCGTGGGTCTATTCCTGATCTGACGTCACAAACTGATTTGCACCTCATTAAGTCTTTGTAAACATGCATGCAAAGCAGTTTGTGTCGTCAGATCAGGAATATACCCATGCCCCTTACTAACTCTTAGCACACGACTCTCCTCAAACTCAATCAATGACAAAACATTAAGATTTTTGTTTTAACATTTGACATGTTTTAGAGATGAGGAGCCACTGTATTATCATTCATCATTATACATAGATCAATCTTTGGAATTGTTTTGTTACTTTTAAAGTTTTACCCTGCACATGGGTTAAGACCAGACAGTTCCTGATGGTTCTATCTGGTCCATTATTTGCATTGAAAATATAAGTAAATGATAAGGTTTTATTTCATTCATTTGTTCATTCAAAATTCTGTTTGTTTGTTCGTTCGTCCATCCGTCCGTTCGTTCGTTCATTCATTCATTCATTCAACTCCTTTTGATCCTGAAATGAATAAGCATGAACACCAAAATTTAATTGCACTGTGTCTCTGACTACCCATTGCCAAAAACTGCTAACAATGTGGCAATCTAAAACCTGACACTGAAAAAGCACCTCAGCATCTATCTGGAGCTTTTATGAAACTGACATGTTTCTAAGGATTAATACCCTGAAACCTATTTACCTTAGCCCCTGAGGGTAATTAATGAAATCTTGTGTAACTATCTGCCAGCTGCTGAATGCTGAATGTTACAAAAAAAACATCCTTTCGTCTCTATAAGGTCCTATAAGCAACCCTCTAAATGCAACAATTTTAGCTTCATACCTCCCTATAAATAGGAAAGCTATTTACACCACCCCAATTCCCTTCCAATGAAATTTTACCAATGTTTTAAAACGACAGTAGAACCATTTAAGCTGTGCTCTTTGATTCCCTTCATTAATGGCCAATTCAACACTATATTTTTAATTCATTCAAGTTCACCACCAACCCCTTCACAAGCACCCCATTTTCACAGTCTTTTGACACAAACACCTGAACAACAGTGTAAGTAGGCAGTTTGATGTGACATGAGAGTGTCAGTGAGCTTTTGAAGGTACATGTAAATATTGAGGTTATGGCTCGAGCAGTCACCACTGAGCACTCAGAAATTTGGTTCACTTTGGAATATCAATTTGTACTTGTCTGTATACCTGCTTTCCTCACATTCTAATAGGACTTCTGAACGTGACAAGTGAAAATCAATATAGACTTATATAGACTTATGAGATGCATGTACTCAACACTCCTTACTTGTACCTCATGTTTCAGAACAGGCTCAGAACACTTCATAACACTGCATTTGTTGTCCAAACATGGGATTTAAAAAGGAAAATTGAAAAGATGTTACTTGATGTTTTAGTCACTATCCAAAGCGACTCTATTCACATGAAACTCTGTGTGAACGCTCTTGTGCAATTATTTCATTATTCACGTTTTTGCAATTCACACACACTTTAAAACTAAGAACTAAAAAGTATTGGTACAATGATTGTGCTTGTCTGAGGTGCACCTAATCCCCCAATTTTTTGGCTAAAATAAATCTTTGCACCTGTTCGAAATGCATTGTGCCTTTTAACGCCTTTTTAAACCAAATCTTGACTTTTTTATAGGCTGTAAAAGATTCAAAATCTAACCATCATCTGTTTCCCGACCGAGTCAGAAGGGGCATGGGTCTATTCCCAGTTTGACGTCACAAACTGTTTTGCATTGCGGTAAGTCTTTCTAAACATGCATGCAAATCAGTTTGTGACGTCAAACTGGGAATAGACCCATGCCCCTTCTGATTTGGTCATGAAACCAATGATGCTTAGCTTATCATAAGTTTTGAAGCTTATAAACATGTTCAAAACTGGAAATAAAGGGTACATGTTTTTTAAAATGGTGAACAGTTTTATATTAGTGTGAATGATATATGAAATGAATCATAGATGAACTGCGGATATGAAATCAAATGAAGAATGATCCTCGCAGTTGTGAATGCAATTTATGCAATTGCGAAAAGAAGTCTGAAAAAAATTCAGGCAAATTCCCTGTTGAAGTCCTGAATTTTTTTTCAGGCTTCTTTTCGCAATTGCATAAATTGCATTCACAACTGCAAGGATCATTCTTCATTTGAGTTTTATATTAGCGGAAAAAAATATTTTGGGGTTACCTGCACTTTAACAAGTGCAGAAAAGGTGTAAATTACAAGTAGAGTGACAGAGGTTATGTAACCAATTCAACGTAACAAACTCCACACCGGGGACCTCTGAACAATCGTAATTAGGGTCATAACAAATTCCCAAAGCAGGGCCCTCAAACAATGCAATAAGTTCCCTACTGAGGGTCCATGAATGGCACACTTAAAACAAAAATAACAGAATCCCACAACAGAGCCCTTGCAAAAGCAATCACATAACCTCTGAAACTATTTACAACAAAATAATAAATAAAATAGGAGCTGGACAAGTAGCAATTCATTTACTGAGCAAGAACATGGGTATGAACAAATTATTTGTTGTAGTTATTGTAATTTTTAGAGCGAAATTCACGTCTTTTGTTGAGGCCACATGGATTAAGCGTGAATTAATAATTGTGTCATCCAACAGGCTTCTCTGGTAAGCAGTAACTGGTCTAAATGTGCAGTAGTTTGAAAAGAATTAATTTGTTTGATGACAACAGAACTTATTTGAGAAAAGTCATGTTGGGAGCTATTGAAATGAACCGCCAATTCAAATGCTCTTCTATTTTTGAGCATACTTGATTTGTGGTTGCGGAATCTAATTTTGAATTCAGTTGCCAAAACCCACAAATTGCATATTACATTTACAGTACGTTGCTAGGTAAATCACATTTTTGGACGAACATGAAACTTTTTGTCGGATGGGATATTGTTTGCCTGTGGCCAAGCTTTGGAATTTAGAAGCTTGAAGTAAGAAATTATGGCACAAGTCACACCTTATTTTGTCAGATCCGCCCTCTTCAAACTTTTTGCAAACTTTGCAGCAGAGCTTGGTCGAATTTCAGATGGTGCTAATAGTTCTTTGTGGTTTTTAGTTTGGTAGTAAGCAGGGAAAACAGATTTACATGTACCTGGAAAAATTTCTGTGATGTGAGGAGATGATTGTAATAAATGAAAGTGCTTCCTGATGATGTTTTGAATGTCTGGCAAAATAGGATTATAATCAAACACTAGAGGAAAAACTTTCTTATTTGTTTTCACCTTTTTGCTAAGCAATTCAGATCTGGGAATTTTAAGAGCCTTATCAAACTGTTTGTGAACTAAATCTCCAGGTTAATTTTGTGACTTCAAGTATCCTTTGTATTCCTCACATCTGTTTTGCAAGAAATCATTGTTGGAACAATTGCGCTTAATTCTCAAAGCTACCCAATAGGGGATTGCTCTTTTGCAATGTGATGGGTGTGAACTAGAGAATGGCAAGTAAAGGTGGCTATCAGTGGTAAGTAAGTAAGAAAGTAAAACTTTATGTAAACAGGGTAGCCCATTCAGCTCAAAGGCTGGTATCCATAGGGGCCCTGTATAAATAACATCAGGTTTTGGAGTAAATGTCAGTAACAATTGGGGGAACCCATGTAATGTAAGATCCAAAACATGCAGAAAGCTATCTGAATGTACTAATTCAAATTTGATGGTGGGGTACAGAGAATTTATATACTGTAATCAGTGAATTCAAGCAATTTGGGCAAACCTTGGGTCCAAATGTCTAATGCACATGTCATCAGCTTCCCCGTGAGGTCGACCCCCAGGCTAACCAGGGGGATTGTAAAATCAGTCAAGCAAACTTGATGAATTTCCCCGGGAGGTCGGGAGATCTCTCAAGACAAAGCCCCCTGGGTGAGGTGTCTCACTGCTGAAAATCTCCATGACATCCTTATCAAACTTGTGAATTCCCCCACACCCTAATCTTTGATCATAAAACAATGTCAAGATTTTCCCCTACCCTCGGGCAAAGAATCACATCCATCTCCTTATATTCCCCCACAAATCTCCCTGTTACGCCCGGGGTCGACCCCACGGGGAAGCCGATGACATGTGCATAATGTCACTTATCCTATTCTACCACAGCAAAGTAACTTGAGATTTCGAGTATTGTTATTAAGAGACCCGAATAGAGAGTTCGGGTCATTTGTCCTGTTGGTCTAACCGTAACGTTTTCCTTTTGCACTACGGAATATACTTTCTAGGGACTCTTTCGTTTGAGCTCCCACGAGCAATCTGGTTACAGCGTGAGTTTAGGTACGATTGCCCCGGGTAAACTGAAGTCACCAACCTGTGAAAAAATTAAATGAAGGCTTACCTCAACAAGAAGTAACTTCCCAGGGCCAGTTTATAGCGAGATGGTGTTAGACGCCACAATCGCTGCCATAAACCATCTGACCATTCCCAGAATCCCTTAGAAAAGTGATGTCTGGATGGGGCCTTAGCCTGTTCCAGGCTCTCGGTCAGTAACTCTTTCTCCACCAGTCCCCGCTCGCTTTTTCGATCGTCCCCACTGACCGAGAGCCTGGAACAGGCTGAGTTGCTCGAAGCATGGTTAGCGCCATTGGTTAAGATTTAAAACCTATTGGTTGTCATGATATTTAACACCGGTTAGCGCTAACCATGCTTCGAGCAACTGGGCCCTGTTTGTTACTTGTCTAATTTCTCTATCTTCTCCAAGAATCTTCGAAGAAACATAATTGTGCATAGTACTTTGTTTTCTTGCAGTGTTTTGTTTTTGATCCTGTACGGTTTTGTCTGAAAGTATTTTGGACCCAACAATGTTTGTTTGTTTGTTTTTCTCTCCCAAACGTTTGCTATAGTCCCGGGGCTTTAGTTAATTGCATCGTAAAAATCTTCGTTTCCCCTCCTGCTGTTCAATTTTTTTGGACAAAAAAATTGGCTCAAGAAAAGCCATGTGCAGTTACTCGAAACTAGTAGAAAAATAATAATCGTGGAGCTCCACTCTTAGGCTTGGCTAAATTTATATATTATTTTCTGGTTTGTTTGGATTTTTCGCCGTTTGTTGATCTCATTTGCGACCGACATCACAATAATTGCATGGTGACAAATATGATGAATTATTCGCATTCTTCACTACGCAGTTTTAGCAGACGACATTTTATTCTCAGAGGTTTTTTTGCATTGGAATCAAATTAGTGTTTTCCGAGTCCGGTCAAGAGGTAAGGCTTTCCGAATTCGCACTCTAAGGGATTCTGGGAATAGTAGCCATTGGTAGCCATCTTTAATTTTGGGCAGGGGCGTAGCCAGGATTTTTCCACAGGTATAGGTACGCACAATTTTCCAAATCTCCCCCCCTCTCCCCCACCCCCCCCCCAACTCCCCTGGCGTTGCTAAACGCCGTAACAGAATGGAATGAGACGGAATAAGGCGTATTGACACGGAACGAACCGGAATGAACCGGAATGGACCGGAACGGGACCGGAATGAGCCGGAATGGCACCGGAATGGCACCAGAATTAGTCGGTTTTCTAGCCGTCGTTTTCTGGGTAATCGTTTTCTAGACATCCATAACACATGTAGTGCTGACTGTACTTGAAGAATGCGTTGTAATAGAGAAGGCAGTGCTACTATTTGCACATGATGAAGATGATGCATATGCAATAGTGAAAATAAAATATGGAAAGGAATTCAGATCTTGTTATTCTAGCTTTGTCACAACATTACAACCGTGCAGGTGGATCAGCGAAGTAGCAAATTGCAATTTCTGATTGCCTTTTGCGGGAAGGCCGAGGCCAATATGGCCTCTTGTCTTTTTACCACAATGTCAACGTCTAAGAAAATATTTATTCCAGAGCGTGACCAAGATCGTGACACAATGAAAGAGTAAGCGGTGTCTATAACTTTCGCAAATCTGATTGGTTTATTTCAAAAATTGAGCTTTCCTGATTGGCTGAAATACGGAATGTTCCGATGGTTACAGGTATCATGTTCCTGAGTGACCTTCTGATTGGTTGAGACGCGAGACTATTCCGCCAAGAAAACCGACGTTGAAATAGGCTTCTGATTGGATCACAAGCGGCTTAAACCGTGAAAAAAGATCACTTAAAAAAGTACAAATTTAGGGCCTGTTCACATGGAGGTGGGGGACCCCGGGTAGGTGAGGTACCCCAGTATTTAAAATGCTATCGCGTGGTGGCTAAGTACGTAATTAACAAAAAATTCAGAGACAATTGCCCGGATGAACATCACCCCAGTCCACCTCCAGCATTGATATGGAGAAAACTCACCCCAGCTAAGAAGGTTACCGGCCCTGGCTGACCGGGCAACCCGCCTCGGTGAGGTACCCCATCTCACACGTGAACGCGATCGAAAAATAAAGAGAGATTGTATGGAGAGATTGGTAGCCCCACCGAGGCGGGGCCCTCACCTACCTGGGGTCCCCACCTCCATGTGAACAGTCCCTAAAATGGAGGTCTGTTATTTTTAAACGATGTATTTACCATTCCGGTTCATTCCGGTTCATTCCAGCTCATTCCGGTGCCATTCCGGATCATACAGTCCCGTTCAGGTTCATTCCATTTTATTCATAGACAAGTGCATTTTTTTTTATCGCTGTGCACATTGTTTTTGCCCGGCATTGGGGGATCCGGGAGCATGTTTACCCGGGAAATTTTGAAATATTAGCCCTCGGCAATGCGATTTCCAGCATTCCGAGGGGCAAATCAAAGTGTTTTAATAGCTGTAAATTAAGTCAACTCTTGCGTCGCAACGAAAGAATATGCTAAAACGATCAGTATTTATTCGAATTTGTATTTTTTTTTTGTTGAGTTCAGGCTGATCAGGATTGCTTTACGTTTCCATGCAACTTTGCGCTTCATAAAAAAACTGAAGAAAAAGGAAGCTAACCCTAGCAACAAGCACACCAAAGGGAGCAGGGTTGGCGTAGTGGTGAGAGCACTCGCGTTCTACCAATGTGTCCCGGGTTCGATTCCCGGAGTCGGCGTCATAAGTGGGCTGAATTTGTTGGTTAGCTAATCGAATCCCTGTACGGTGGTCAATTTACATTATCAACTCCGTTGATAAACCAAATTTTCTTGTTTCACTCCCCAACCAACGCAGCACCACAGTTTCTTTAGAAACCAATCCCGTTTTTTAATTTGTTGTTTCTCTTCTCTGCTCCGAGAGGTTCTTATCCGGGTACTCCGGTTTTCCCTTCTCCCCAAAAACCAACATTTGATTTGATTTGATTTATTTAGAGTTTTTGATTTAAAAATTGTAAAGCGCTCTGTATTTGTAAATGGCGCTATATAACTAATAAATTATTATTATTATTATTATTATTATTATTATTATTATTATCACTGATGCATCGGATGTTAAGTTTGCTGCTGTGAGCGACATGCACTATTGCTTTTATTGTTTTACCCCTTTTAATTTTTTCACCAGAGTTTTGTGGTAGCTGCAAGTTTTTAGACGTTATAATTAACACCTTAATTTGAGCGACATGCTCTATTGCTTTTATTGTTTTACCTTATTTTAATTTTTTCACCAGAGTTTTGTGGTAACTGCAAGTTAACGTCTCAATTTTGGAGGATTCGACCACCGGTAGATCCGCCCCAGGCTTTTCTTACAAATCTACAAAAACAGTCGTCAATGTGTACATATCTCCATCTCTAGGAACAATAAACCAAGGCCCTGAGGCTATGTAAAATATAACTGCCCATTCATAGAAGTTATAACTGGTTTTCCTTTACAGGCACAGAGCTAATCTTCTGTCTTTATGAAAATGTATCACGAAACGAGGACAACCTCGCATCTGACATAATGCTCTGAAAGTGGCGTCTTGAGCCCTTCATGCAACTGAAGCTTTGCTTCAGTTTCTTCCTGCTGTGTCATTTTGTCAGTGCCGATGGCAAAGTAATAATCTTTAATTGATTCTTTTGGCCATGGAAGGCCTAAACAGAGCGAAGACAGGCCGATCCAAAGGCTATATAACCAAATGATCACAACGCATTCACTCTTTACCATTCCGCTTGCTTTCTGATCGCATTTTTCCGCCTTGCTTGGACCATTCGCTCCACCAATGAGTCATGTCGCTTCTCTCTGGAAACCGACATTTGGTGCGGAAAAACACCGTCTGTTGTTTTTTTTTTTTGTTGTTTTATCAACATTCCAAAGAAACAAGCAGAGTTAAATGAATAGAAGCAAATTATTTATTTGCTTTTTTATTCATTTTTTTGTTTTTTATATTCTCTTATTTCATTTTTTATTTCATTTCATTTTTCATTGTTTATTTTCAGGTACGCCCGTGCGTACGTGCGTACAGGTAGCTACGCCCCTGCTCTACTCGTTTTGCACACAAGGAAGTAGTTGAATTGTTTGTTGGTTTTGTTGTTTTGTTTCCAAGCGAAATAGTGTTTTTACTCCGCTTGGCTGACTGTTTTTCGACGTCTGTGCCTCAATAGCGTTAAGAAACTTTTGTCTTTATCTCATTAACGCGTAATCGCAATGAGTCGTCGTAAAATTAAGGATTAAAGCCGCGGCTCAACGATCAAACATTTTCATTCAACATCGTGTTTGTCAAACATGACAATGGGTCGCTAAACACACAAACAATGTTTGACCAAACAGAAGACAGAGTGAGTCGGTCCACAGAACGATGTTTTGCGTATTATCGACGTTGTGTGGTTCATTTGGTTGCTTTTTACCGGCTGTGCATGCTTTGTTGGTTAACGTTGGGGTGGCTAAACGATCAAACATTTGTTCGTATTAAACGCGAAACGTTGAATGAAAATGCTTGATCTAGATCAAACGTGGAAAGCCACTTAAATGCACTGTTGAGAGAGGTGGCTAAACGGTCAAACATGCTCGTCCAACACGATGATGGCTGAAAATGTTTGCTCGTTTTTTGATACGCGTCGTGTATTGTTTTCTTGTAATGTTTTAATGTTTTGAGGGTTTTGAACTGCGGTCAATTCCTGTTGGCTGCTCTAAACATAAAATATTGGCACAAGGAAAGCCATGCGAAGTTGTTCAATGCCAGCAAAAAATAGTAATCGTGGAGCTCCGCTTTTAGGCTTTGCTAAGGCCCGGTTCAGACGCCGTACTTCAGCCGAGCCGAATCGAATTTAACGATAGGCCGACCTAAATTAATTAATCCTGGCTGAATTGATTCAGACGCCGAACTTTATTCGGCCGAAACACGAAGTACACATGTCACCTTCGTTGAGTTTGGCCCACCAAGCCGCCATTTTTAACTCGTGGATACGCGAAGCGTAAGAACGAGTTATTGTGGGCACTGCGTGTCACTCACTCACTAAGGTGTAGACACACTTCGTGATTAGTCGGCCCCGAACGAGAGCACTCGGCTCATCTCGTCCCCGAAGGTCACTCCCCAGATCAGCTTGCATCATGTCCGGAGGATTTGCTGATTTTGTAGCTTTCACAGGACGATTAGCTGTCTTCAGGTGGACTGAAGATGTTTCATATTAGTCCTATAGCCAACTTGGATACTGGATTTCATTACCTTTGTCTCGTCCAGGCGCTAAACATGACAAGGAGATGATCATTTGTTCTTATGAATCGACCTCGCAACCTCACAGGGGGAATATAAATTCCAGCTTTCTGGAAAGTGACCTGAAAATTAGTAAATCTCATGCCAATGTGGTAAGCTTTGATGAAAATGAATCATATTTGTCAAAAATATCGAACTTACATCGAATCGAACCGAAGCGAATCGAGGACTTCTTGAACGAAACAACTATTGAAAACATATTGACAAACATTGGCAGAATTGACGAGTTCATGATGCGAACCCAAAGAACGTTTGTGGTCAAACGAGGACGACAAGCATTGCTTCGATCCAAGACTAGGGGTTCCACATTGGAAGGGAATTGCTGATCCACACAGACACCTTTACTTATATTCAGTCAAGGCTGTGTTCTAGCGGCTTACGGCGCCCTAAGCGGTAAAACGTTTGGGTAAGGGCGACTACGAAAAATTTATTTGTTGCCCGGCAAGGCACTCTTGCTTGAAACAGGCGGCCAAAATTCTTCACATGGTCTTGATTTATGGTCTTGATTTATTGCGTTAGCGAAGTGTGGCACAAAAAAAAATCGTTCTACAAACAGTTGCACACTCAATGACATTCATAGCTGTTCGGACGATTTGTTGCAGCCGAAAACATGTCACACAGTCTTCTCTAGGAACGCCGCTCGGGCTTTCATCTGTACAAGCCGCACAAATCTGCTCCGTTTCTCAAAGTATCTCAATATATTTTTTTTCTGATGGTTTATTCCTGATTTGTTTTAGTGCCTCAGAAGTTGTTGACAGGTTGGCATCTTTACGTGTACCCTGCGAGCAGAGGCCCTTCGATCTTCCTAGATAAGTCGGTAAGACTTATCTTGGAAGATCGAAAGGCCTCTGCTCGCAGGGTACTTTACGTTGATTTTGCCATTACATGTACTGTAAAATGAGTGTTTATACAATTTATTTTGACGTTTGTTTACATTATTCACTTCGCGTTTGCTTCGCTAAAATTTACTCTTCCGATTGTTTTGTTTTGCTAATTTTGACAAAACAACAAAGCAAACTATCTAATGCTAAGCAACTACGGGAAAGAATTAGAAGCATGGTTTTCCTTCTCTTAATAGTGCAGTTTTTCCTTGTTGTTTTTCATTTCGTGACGAATCAGTTCATTACATTTGCAAAAATTTGCGAAGACCAAATTTAGCGAAAAACTATTTAAGAATTTGCTACGCTGCATCTATGTCCAACTTTCAGATCGAAAAATGAACTAGGCGATGATTCTAATTAAACCTGAATTATCACTACAAGATGGTTCTTTAAAATAGTCATTTCTACACTTGCATAATTTATTTGTGGTATATTTCAATCACTCACTCAGTTGCTGATGTTTGGAAGAAGCCATGGCATATATGAAAGTAGAAATATATGTCAGGTGTATTTAATATACTGAATTGTGCACCAGAAAAGCTCTCTTATTTACTTTTATAATCAATGAATCACGCAATCAATTAATAATTTATTGATTAATTGTTTTGGGCGACCAGGTTCTAGGCCTGGGCACCCTAGCAGGAATAGTTGAAATTTTTCTTTAGAAAAAATTTAATGCACAGTAATCCTGGGTTTTTTGGACAGGACTCGTATCTCGAAGAAAAATCTGGAAATCCCATAGCAATATCAAATTATCAATTTATTTATAATTCCACACGCCTGTTGCTTTGTAGTCTCCTCTACACACAACTTCTTGAAACCCACTGGGTCTTGGGCTTCTTCACTGCCTAACTCTGTTTGCAATCGTTTGCATAACAAAAAAAAAAAACAAAACAAAACAACAACAACAAATAAACAACACGACTACAAAGGAACTGGAGATGAGTGGCTGTCTTAAAACAGGAACCCTACGGTGAGCTAGTGGACAGTGATACCCTCCAAAGAGGCTCTAGATTCGTAGGTAAATACTATCACATATGGTTCCTACAAAAGGGCAGAAAAGTCAATAAACTTAGCAAGTTAAATTTCCAAAATCCCCTCATATGTGTCTTCTAGTAATACCTGTGCTACAAAGGCCGTTAGACTAAGGCTTGGCTTTGTGTACCTCATCCACGAGTTAGCCATAGGCACCCTTTGATTTTTCTTCTGCAACACTCCTTTGAGCACGCTCTCATGTAAAAACAGCATGAAAAATACATTAAAATGATTTATGCATTTAATTCGGCACATGTGAAGTACGGCGTCTGAATCAAAGCCAGTCTACAGCCGTTCTTCGGTCGTTCTTCCCGGCTGAGCCAGGCGGGATTAATTGCTCAGCCGATCTAAAATAAATCAGCCGTTCCGTTATCTAATTTCAAGGCAAATGACATCCACTCCTTTTCCTTTCCTTTCGATCCTTGACAATGCATTTTCACAACATGCCTATGTTTAAGTCTTCTAAGAGGCCTCGAATTTCAAGGTCCGATCTACGACTATCTTTCCACATCCCCGTGCTAAGGGATTCTGGGAATGGTCGGTTTGTTTGTGGCGGCCATCTTGGAAAAAGCTTATTAAAGGAGTACTAGTGTGTCGTCTTAAAACTATCTCGTTATAAACTGCTCTTGGAAAGTTACTTCTTGTTGAGGTAAGCCTTGATTTAGATTGCCTTTTTAACAGGATGGTGATATCAGTTTGCCCAGGACAATCGTACCTAAACTTACGCTATAACCAGAATCCCTTTGCACGAAAGGTGCAGTCCGTGTACTCGTATCCTGATTTTAATAATACTGAGAGCTTAACTCATTTCTGTCTGGCTCTGTAATTTATGCGTCCTCAGGGACGCATGCTTTGAAAACCTGCAACTTTCACAAATCCCGGACTGTGGTTGAAATGAGCCAATGTGATAGCCAAATGCTTAGTTGTTTACACTTTACCACCCCCAAAATCCCAATTTTCATGGAATAGCCCATTTTACAGTTGTATGCTCAGTGACCTGGCCTTTGAGCGGAAGCGAGGCTGGAGGTGACCTTGTTTATCTTCTCACCTTTGTTTTCTTTCAAAGGATTGCCTCTACTCATCAACCCAGCTTTATGATGCCAGGCAGGGGGCTTCTGAGGTGGAAAATGTCTCGAAAAACACACTTATAAATCAAATAAGTAACGAATTGTAGCTACAGTAATCGTTTAGAAATAAATGACAGCTAGCGTGACAAGCGTTACGTGAAAGATAGCCTTCGATGCTGTGGACCACCGAAATCTCCTTGGTAACCCCTTATATGGAATAACCAGATCGACTTGACCTCAACCCCTTGAAAATTACAGAAAAACACTTACAAAATGACGGACAGAAATGAGGTAAACGGGATAGTCACGAGAAAGTAAATTATTTCGTAGTGCAAAAGGAAAACGTTAGGTCAATATGACAAATATCACCCGAATTACGAAATAAAAACGTCCTTTGCTGACAGTGCTAGAATAGGATGCTAAGACTAAAGAGAAGGGATACAGCATATTTCTCAGGAAAACTTGACTTTCAGCCCTGGCTACACAAGGATACCATGTTGACTATACCACAACAACTGTAATCACTGGCTCATTTATCCATTATCGCACTTACTAAGATTATTCTCCACAATCTCATTTGTATGCATTAACGATTCGGTTTACTGTCTTGTGGAAAATTAACATTCCTGCGTGAATTAAGTGAAAAGGAAAACTGAAACTGTGATTGACAGGGACTTATTGTTTCATAGTGTGACGTAGACTATAAGTTTTGGTGGTTAAAACATCGATTTATTGATACCAAACTTACGTGGCTGTCTTCACGAGGTCTTGATGCCTAGCATGATTTAATCGAATTATGTTTGCCTTCTCGCCTGGTGGTTGAAAGACATCATTAAGTCTGGAGACCCGCAAGTCACTTAACGCTTGTGAAAGAATCCAGATGCGTTTTCCCTGTGCTTCCAAATCATGAAGAGACTGATCAGTTTACTCTCGGTTTTGGAGTACAGAGTAGAGCCAGGCGGAAGAAAAAGTCTCAAAGCATCTGTCGTCTGAAAAGCATGGCACCGCTTCTAGTCTCGGCCCATTTGCCAAAGGTTGCCGTGCTGCAAGTTCGGAAAGTGAGAGATGTTTTTAGACTTGAGTTCACGGTGAGTTGACCGCGCTCTTCGAGAGCAAGTTTCTCCCAGAATTAAATGCGGCCACAGAGGGCGCTGTCACAGTGAATCGTCCCGCCCGACGGGATATTAAATCCGCTTGGGTTCATTTCGGAAACATGACGGAGAAATCATCTCAGACAGGGCGATCAACCCGATGAGAAGTCCATCTTTTTTCGATGAGTGTCTTAAGTGCAATGCAAGGAAAAGTTCATGCGCACGGCAAATACTGAAAGCGAAAAATGTACTTGTGATCAGACGCGTCTGAGGTGTTTATACAGTACCACGGGTAAAGGTAATCGAGGAACGACTATCGGGAATCGAGACAACAAACGAGACTCGCAAGAATCGAGAAACTAATGAGCTTGCTAACAAATAAGAGACAGCTACACAAGCAGAAGAAACGTTCGATCAAACGGCGAACTTTTATTTCCGTCACACGCATCACTTCGTCACGTCCCTCTGGGTGAGACGGCTCCGATTTGCGATCTGTGGAAAAAATATAACAGCCGTTCAAACACAAGAAATTTTCCAACAGAACGATGGAAACTTTTGACATAAATAAAGCTGCATTCGTGAAGCCGTTTTCAGTGATGGAAATGATTATTTGTAACTAAAATAGCGCAATCTAAAATATTTTTGCGCGGCGCCATTGCGTCTAGCCGCAATGTGAACGCAAATTCGTCGTTCATCCTCGCGATTGAAATGTGTTTTTATTTTCGATCAAAATGTTAGAATATTCTCGCTTTTACGAAGAAGAAATGTAGAAATACGAGAAACATTGCGTTACGTATTAGTTGTTTGGGCTCTCGGTATGCTATTTATCTGTTTTTAAATGTTAACATCAGTGAAATTTACATTTGCTTTAATCGCTGATTTAGACTCGATCTAACGCTAACCGTAACCCTAACTCCAACTCCAACCTAGCCTTAGTTAAAAAACAAACAAACAAAAAAAAAAAACAACCCTAACCCAAACCCTAACCGCGACGGTAACACTAAATTTAACCCTAAATCTCTTGAGCGTTGTTTTCAAGTCAAACAAAACAGCTGCGCACTGACTTAGGTGCCGTGTGATGCACAGTGGTACCGGCTTTTCTTCTCAGTTACATCTACATCTACATCTACATCTACATTTACATCTACATCTACATCTACATCTACATCTACATCTACATCTACATCTACATATACATCTACATCTACATGACAAAGTCCCATTGACTTATGGCTGTTACACAGTAGCTCCTAAAACTTAAGGCGGTTTACTTTTCATCACAAAACTAAATTCTGCTTAAGGCCCGGGCAAACGGTTTCAACATTTTCTTCAACATCCGTTCGATTTTATTGAACAGTAATGTCGAAACCGTTTGCAACTCTCTTTCAACCATATTGAAGCATGTTGAATCGATGTTGAATGAGTTAAAAAGCGTTTAAACTTTGATTCAACATTCATTCAATATTTCTTTTGTTATCGCTAATGTTGAACGATGTTGAAGCCGTTTGCCACCCGCTTTCAACATCGTTCGGTATGCGTGTGCGCACTAATCGGTCTGTCAAAGACGTATCCATAGTAACAACCGCGAGACTGAATACCAGACCTCTCGTGAAGCTTTGTTGAATTAAATGCTGACGTGGTGTTGAGACCGTTTGCCAGCCCTGGCGTTCACCATCGTTCAACAAGGTGCAACAAAATCGAACGGATGTTGAAGCAAATGTCGAAGCCGTTTGTTCGGGCCTTTACTGTAAACTCCCCTTATGCAGAGTAACAGCTTGGTAATAACCTGTCTACAGGGTTGGCCTAAGGTTAGTGTTTTATGACCCACTTGCAAAATCTTTCGGAATGAATTGGTGTCACTCATGCAGTCTTCTCTCATCAACTGATTTTTTAAGGTCGAGATGGAGGATGCATGTCCTGATAGCAAACCGACCTTCTGTCTCGCGCAGATTATACAGGAAGTTAACATAACGGTATCTGGTAACATAACGGCATGTTAACATAGCGGCATCTAGGGGAGCCTTATACATGCAAGCAGTGTGGGAAGTCGTTTACGCGAACAGGACATTTGCGGGTACATCAAAGAACTCATAGTGGAGAGAAGCCTTATACATGCAAACAGTGTGGGAAGTCGTTCACCGTAGCAGGGAATATGCGGGCGCATGAAAGAACTCATACTGGAGAGAAGCCTTAACACATGCAAGCAGTGTGGGAAAAATTGGCTCCCTCTGGCTGGAAGACGTCTTTCTCACCGATGTACCGCCGTAGAAAATGCAATCAAAGGAAACATTCCGCAACATTTTGAAAGTTTTAAATCGACACTAAGAAGTTCACATGGCTACAACAATAGAAATGGCTACTTACCTAGATTACCTAAACCTAAAACGGAATGCGGAAAGAGAGTGTCCTACTTCCGTTTTACAAATGACTGGATGTCCCTCGCAGTATTTTTAAGAAAACCAATGCCATGGGCAATTTTTAAGAAAAACCTTACAAGGTTCTTAATGGATAAACATTTTTAGATAATGGATAAATATTTTAGATGAACGCCGTATTGTTGATAGATAATTATTTGTAATAGTTTTTGGGACAGTACGTAGTTTTTGATAGTTTTTAGTTCTGTGACATTTTTATTTCTTACTTTAGATTTTAATACTTTTTATTTTTTATGGAGGACCTCCCTGAAAACCACTTATTTGCGTGACGGGTGCTTCCTCCTTAAAGATTGTTTTATTATTATTATTATTATTATTTATTATTATTACTCAGGCAACACATTTGCGGACCCTTGAAAGAAGTTATAGTGCAGAGGGACCTTATCCATGCCGGCAGCGAGGAAATCTTTTACCCAAGCAGCAAATTTTCGGAAGCATAGTGGGGAGAAACCTCTTAAAAGGAAGCAGTGTGGGAAGTCGTATCATACCAAGAAAGAAATGTGCAAAGGCATCAAAGAAGCCATCGTGGTAAGAAGACTTGTTCAAGCCAGCAATGTGGAAAGTCGTTTGTCTGCGCTTTCTTTGGAAAGACGTACGTGTGGCAAGTGTTCTTCTCGATCATCAAAGATCAGAAATAATTATTTTCAATTGGAGGGGGGCT
>JAEMWC010000184.1:345000-437500 GCA_016490735.1 Pachyseris speciosa | reverse complement strand
TAAAAAGACACCAGAATCTCTAAAATCCATAAACAAGTTCATCCATCAGCCGCCTCCACCTTGCCTTAACTTTGACCAGTAGGCTTCTATTCTTTGGTTGGCACTACTTCCCTGAACAATGCTGTTATCGCCTGCTAAATCATTACTGTCATTATGCCTTAATAGCCTCTGGATGGAAACCCGCACGTTTTCCATTCCCTTATCAATGCAAACCACCCTAGCTACTCCACCTATCTGCTGGACAGTGCTTAGAAAAAATCAATGACAATATTCGGGTTGTTATTGGTTGAACCTACTTTTAGCCACAGTATACGTCGTGAGAAGCCATCTACACAGCCATGCAAACAAAATCCATACAGTTTTAGTTTATCTCAGCCATCTAAACAGGCTGATATATTAAGCCATATTAACAGTCGGAAATCCCAATCCCGAATTCCGAATTCTAAATTTCCAATTCCGAAGTCTGAAGTCTGAAGTCCGAAGTCTGAAGTCTGAAGTCTGAAGTCTGAAGTCTGAAGTCCGAAGTCCGAAGTCTGAAGTCTGAAGTCCGAAGTCTGAAGTCTGAAGTCTGAAGTCTGAAGTCCCTCCTCGGCTTTCGTAGATATGTTAAGCCATATACACAGTCGGAAAGCCAAAACCCGAATTATGAATTCCGAAATCCGAAATCCAAAATCCAAAATCCAAAATCCGAAATCTGAAGTCTGAAGTCTGAAGTCTGAAGTCTGAAGTCTGAAGTCCGAAGTCCGAAGTCCGAAGTCTGAAGTCTGAAGTCTGAAGTCCCTCCTCGGCTTTCGTAGGCACACGACCACTTTCAAAGTGTTGATTTAAGTATAAACCACGTTCTTCCCTTCCGTGTTGTCGTATAGCTTCGATTTCTCGCCTTTGCGAAGTTTGGATATTTCGCTTATTTGCGTCGCATCTGCCTCACATCCACGTTTCCTTATTCACCTGAATTTACTAAGTCTCAATCCCACAAACTCATTTGTTTTGCGAGAGTCCAGTCCAGAACTATATATTTTTCCTTTACGGGCTAAGGCATTGTGGGAATGGTCTATTTATTTGTAGCGGCCATCTTGGAGAAAGGAGTGTGGCGTCTATAAAAAAACTTGCACTGGAAAGTTACTTCTTGTTGAGGTAAGCCTTGAGTTATGTTACCTTTTTCTATTAGACTTGTGATAGTAGTTCATCCAGGGTAATAATATCTAAACTTAGATAAATGATGAACAAAAGTTCAAAAAGTCCAAAAATAAGGCTTACTGCGTGGCACTAATACGGATGAAAGTGTTAAAAACAAAAGGTAGTGAAGTGCCAAAAAGTAGTTTGAAAGACAAACCATACGTTTCGGGCTTAGCCCTTCATCAGTGGTGTGAAAACGATTTAAAGTTGCACACGACAACAACCAATGCGTGAGGAGAGACAATGGTTGATTTTAAAAAAAAGCACACGCAATAATTTGTGCGCGCGCGTGTAAGTCTCAAAGGAAAGAAAAGTTAATGTTCAGGCCGCGTGGCCGGGTAGTTCCCATCTTGAAGATAAATCGCATTTACAAGCGTTTCCGGTGGATGTTATTGCTGGAGCATAGCTTGATACCACGAATCTCAGCGTCAGACAAAGCGTGGTTCAATCCATTAAAGTGCTCAGCAACAGGAAAACCGGTAGATTTGTTCTCAATGCTTCTGAGGTGTTCCCCGAAACGTTCTCTAAACTTACCCTGCATCCAGAGTTCCTTTGATCGAGTGCTCGTATCCTCAACTCGGAGCGCTTTTAACAACTGTACATTTATGCTGCGACAGATAAAAAAAAGTTTTATTGCTTAGTGTAAAAGGAAAACACCACATTAACAGCACAAGTGACCCAAGCTCTCTATGAGGGCCTTTTAATCATGTCACGCGAAACTTGAAGTGCAAGCACTTCAAGCACTAGAGAAAACCAAATTTTGATTTTCTTTAGTGCTTGCACCCAACTCAGAGCCGTGTAAACGATAACACTGAATGACAGAGACATGCGATTATCAGTAAGGGCTGGGGGAAGGGTTTTCTGGTTATTCTCACTTTTAGCCCCAGAAACTTTCCAACAACATCAACTAATTGCCAGAACAACCACAATACAACATGTAAATCAGGTTCCACAGTTATTGGCGCCTGGGGGGCAAACACGGCTAAAATTACAGTAAATGTATGGGATTTGACCGACTTTGAACCATTGTTCATTCAGCAGAAAATAAGGCCATTAATGAAGGTACAACGTCCGTAAATTAGAATTATAAATCTTCTCATGTGGCTTCCAAATTCTCAGTCATCTGCATAATTTAAATTAGAGAGGTTTGTATGAAATCTTAAAAATTCATTTACGGTTGTTGTAGCCTGAATCTTTTATTTATACTTCATGAAAATAATGTCAGTACAAATGTCTTTTGAAAGACATTTTTGCTGCGGAAATCCGCCTCTTTGTAGCGGTGTTACAGCGGTTTAAAGTTATTTACTGTAATTTCAGCCGTGTTTTCCCCCGGGAACCATCTATTCTATGTGTACTCAAACCTTGATTTCAGTGTTTGTAGAGGAAAATGGGATTCAAAAGGCAGGGTTTTCGTTAAGAATTGTAGTAACAGGAAAATAGTGTAAAGTAACAGGAGAACTATTATGAAATATTATTGTGAAAGGGCAAAGCTCTTTCGGGAAGGAAGGAGTAAGTGAAATATAGCTGCAGATTTCTGTGTAGTAGTGGGAAAATTAATTCTCCTATCTCCGGTGCTACATGAACACCCTGAAAAGGACACATTAAATCGCACATTCATTTCAGATTGGAAATAATTTCCATTCAAATTCTACATAATGACAACATTTGCCAGTGTTTTGAAATTTCGTTAAACCTGAGTGACAGTGAGTATATGAAAATTATATTTTTAAAATACTGACAACAGATTAAAGAGTTGCAGAAAGAAAGAATTTCAGGTTTGTTTGTGATTCGAACCCATGACGTCTGCAATACCATAGTATTGTTCTGCCAACTGAGCTATTTTAGCTCCTTTTTGGAACATGATGTATGAATGGAGAATGTTTGATGCATCTCTTAAGACTGTATCAAAACAATACCATTGTTGTTTTAATGTTGATGGTATGAATGAATGAACTTTATTTAAGTGTCAGTGTTTAGCTAACTATAAGCTAATTGTGGACACTAAAAGAACATTCCAAATACAAAATAAAAAAATTAAAATAGGAATACTACGAGTGTTAAAAAAAAAAACTATTTTAAAATCTTTTGTAACAGCAAGGAACGTTCATAAAAATCTAAAATCTAAACTATTCACAAATTTAATATCACTTAGTTCAAAGAAAATCTGATATTTAAAGTATTCACAAATTTATAATTATTAAAATTCTATTACAAACGTGGTTAAGTGATGTATACATTACAGTTGCAGCACGTGCCCTCAATAAGAGAAGTCAAGTCTTTCTTTCTAATGTTCCATGTAAAATTGTTCAGTGAGGGTTGCTGTCGATCACTTGAGGATAGTCTGGACCAAAGGTATTGGCCCAGATATCTGAGTGTTTTCTATATCTCACTGTTGAGTAGTGAGGTACATCAAAGTCTGCATTTTTTATTTTCTTAGGGAGTGCCCTTTGTTTGCAAAATTGAAAAGTTCACCTATGTAGTCAGGGGCCAAGCCATTTCTAACTTTGTATATTAAAATTGCAATCTCTTGAGGCCTCCTATTGTAGAGAGAGGGCAACTTTGCATGTCGTAGAAGGTCTTCGTAAGTATCTGTCCTGCAGTTGGAAATTACTCTTGGAGTGTGTTCTTGTAGTCTCTCCAATTTTCTCCTCTCGGTTTGCTTCCAAAGATGCCATACAGTTTGGCAGTACCTCAGATGAGAAAGAATTGGCGCTGCATTTTTTATTTTCTTAGGGAGTGCCCTTTGTTTGCAAAATTGAAAAGTTCACCTATGTAGTCAGGGGCCAAGCCATTGCTAACTTGTGTATATTAAAATTGCAATCTCTTGAGGCCTCCTATTGTAGAGAGAGGGCAACTTTGCATGTCGTAGAAGGTCTTCGTAAGTATCTGTCCTGCAGTTGGAAATTACTCTTGGAGTGTGTTCTTGTAGTCTCTCCAATTTTCTCCTCTCGGTTTGCTTCCAAAGATGCCATACAGTTTGGCAGTACCTCAGATGAGAAAGAATTGGCGCTGAAAGAAAATACATTGTAAGGATGGTTTTGGTAGATTTTACTGTTTAAGCTCATTAAGCCCTCATTATGAGTGACCATAACTGACATGTCAGATTACCCATGATGACACCTTCAACTGACAGAACAATAATTATTCTTTACTGCTGTAGGTTTGTTTTACTCACAAAGCAACAAATTTGTTACAGGTGTGTTACAAGTGTATGTGTGCATGACCTGTGTTTGATGAGTGATGTGCAGTTTGTGTGTGCTTTCCAACCCTAATTATTTGGGCCTGAATGGCACCAAGTCTAGCATTCAGCTCTGTTCTTTTCTTTTCTTCTGTTTTTAGTCTTTTTGTTGCGAATTTCCCAGCACGTGTGTCCAACATGCACCACCACACAATAAGGTCGGTCATCTTCACGTGTCACGCATGACTTGAGTGACCTTCTGTGCAGTTGAGTGACCTTGCATGCAGCACTGCATGGAACATCAGCATCATACATTGGTCCAGTGGTCATTATCTGTGCCTTTGATGCAGATTAATCCAGGATCGATTCCCAGTAGTGGCATTTTTCTTGTTTTTTTTCTTCTCTCTTTGTATTGCTTAGCTTTTTATATGGTCACAGTGATATTTAACAATTATCCTGCTAAATCGTAGGCAGTGGCAGTGAGTTAAAACCAGGGGATACTCGGCAAAATTGTTTTATTTTTTTTTCTGCAAGAGATGGTTCAATGAGTAATTTCAGAGGTTTCTTTGACCAAATCTCGAATCCTAAACCATTCAATCAGTGTTTTCTTTCTCAAATGCTGAGTTCCATGGATGTAAACAATGTCATCCGTCATTTTGGAATAACTAACCTACTTTGACCTCATTAGCTTTGCTGATGATACATGTATGCAGTGTAGTGGTCATAACCCAGTTTGATTCCTAGGAGAGGCAATGTTTTTTTTCTTTTCTCCTTTTCTGCTTTTCTTTTTAGACATGTAAGCATTATTATTGTTAGCAAGGGATATGTGTTGACAAGGTCTATGGATATTCAGTACAAACAGACTTGAACATCATAGTGAGCACAATGTGCCCAAACTAAGAAGGACAGTTTGAGTTCTCTCTTTTCTTGTTTAGTGCTAAATTACATATGTATGTTTGGAGGCCCAAGTTTAGGCTAATTGTAGCCTCTTGTTTTTTAATTTATTTCAATTCCCTGGTGAAAAACCTTACAGGATCTTGAAGGATCTTTGAAGATCTACACTAGGATCTTGTGTGGATCTTATGAAAGATCCTCGAGGATCTTAATAAAGATCTTCAGGGATCTTGCATAATCTTCAAAAGATCCTCAAGGTCCCTGCAGGGATCTTCAAGGTCCCAGCAAGGATCCTCAAGGTCCCTGCAGGGATCTTCAAGGTCCCTGCAGGGATCCTCAATGTCCCTGCAAGGATCCTCAAGGTCCCTGCAAGGATCCTCAAGGTCCCTGCAGGGATCTTCAAGGTCCCTGCAGGGATCCTCAAGGTTCCTGCAGGGATCCTCAAGGTCCCTGCAAGGATCCTCAAGGTCCCTGCAGGATCCTCAAGGTCCCTGCAAGGATCCTCAAGGTCCCTGCAGGGATCTTCAAGGTCCCTGCAAGGATCCTCAAGGTCCCTGCAGGGATCTTAAAGGTCCCTGCAGGGATCCTCAAGGTCCCTGCAAGGATCCTCAAGGTCCCTGCAGGGATCCTCAAGGTCCCTGCAGGGATCCTCAAGGTTCCTGCAAGGATCCTCAAGGTCCCTGCAGGGATCCTCAAGGTGCCTGCAAGGATCCTTGAGGCCCCCTTTACAGACCCTGCATGATTTTGTAGAGATCATCAAGGAACCAGTTGTTTGAGTAGCATACAATGTAATAAAATTTGTATACTCACTGAAGGTTTCTAATAATAGTCATTGTACAATATATATTAAACATTGAAGACCTTTTAAACAGGTTTTATTTTTGAAATAACTCTTCTCTGCTGAAAAGAAATCATTGGCTGAAGAACAAATATAATGCTTGTATTTAGCAATTGCAACTTATTTGTTTCAGATATAATTTTACTGTTTCTCGGCTAAAAAACATTGGCTGAAGCCACCACCTTAAATGATACAAGTCACACAATTCAAATGTAAAAGTACACATTAAAATATTAATGTTTTTATATGTAATGCTTGTATCAGCAACTGTAACTTTTTGCCTGTCTGATACTGTATACTGGTATTCTGTATCAAACTTTATAGGCATTAATGATTGATGTTGTATGAATATGTTACTTTTGCTTATGACTGGTGGTTAGGACAAGATATTTTGTGACAATTCTATTTATAACATGGTCAGATAGTCATAACTAAAACTGGAAAACAACAGAGATTCAATGCAAGGTATTTACCTAGTAAGTTAATTGGTAATACATTAAAAGCTCTGGAACCAGAAACTTGGATTTCAACTTCCAGGAATTAAGTATTTTTTTACTGATCTTGAAATGTTTAAACTACAACTGATTGTGTTGTAAAAGGATGTCACAGATTATCCTTTCTTTTAAATCATTAGCCCTTTTGGTTCACTGACTGCCTAATATCTGGCAAATTTGCAACCACTTATAATTACGGTTGGAGACAAGACTTTCTGTGACATTTCTAACATACTGAGAGTCACACATACAGAGTGTAGCTAAAACTGGAACAAATAATGGACCTGGTTTTTGCCAATAAAGTCTCCATAATTATGACTTCAGAAATTAGATTTCAACATCCAGGAATTTAGTATTTACTAATTTTGAAATTTTTAAACCACAACTAATTGCACTATGAAAGGATGCCACACATTATCTTCCCTTCAATGCTCTCTATTGCTGTTCTTAAATTAATTGTATTTTGGGACCTGACTCATCCATAATGCACTGCATGCACATAGTGAAGTCTTCCATTTTTGATGCTACTCTTATAAGTCAAGTATACTGTATATTGTAATATATTTGAGAAAATATTGCAACAAATCAATTTTTTTCAAAATGACAAGATTAGACAGAAAGGCCAACTACGAAACAGCTTTTTGACTTATTTTTCTGACTGTTCTCTTTTTTTCAGCTAAACCTACTTTTATTCATTTCCTTTGAATAATAAATACTGCTGTTCCCTGCTAGCAGAGGCCTCTTTTCCATGTATTGAGTGTGTGGGAGAAAAGAGACCTCTGCCATTGGTCGAAATGGTCTTTGATTAAGCCGCTCTGCAAGTTTGTGGACGGAAGATTTAAAATGCATGCTCCATGTATTGTTTGTCATTTGATCACGTGCTAAAAGCATCACGTGATTCTTCAGTCACTAAGAAACTGCAGCACATGCTCAACACAGACCGTTTGGACCCATGGGAGAGGTCTCATTTACCCAGCATGCTCACTACAAGGAAAACAGGCCTCTGCTAGTAGGGAAATACTGCTGGTAACTCTTTTTAAATACCTTTAATTAAAGCAATGTCTCTGTAAAGTAAATGAGAAGAACTTGGCGTGCATGAAAACAAGAGCTAGTTTGATTCCGTTCAAATAATTTTAAAACAGTCTAAATGTATCAAGCAAACTTAAGCAAAGCAAAACAATGAAGCCTTCTTAACTTCCGTATAAGAATTCCCAGTTAAGAGAGCTTTGATTTGGAATTTATTCAGAATTTCATAAGTACAGTACATTGTAAGTTCAATTTAAAAAGTAAAGGAATTCCAAGGCCACCTTATGAAGTGGTGACATTTCAAACAACGAGGGAATTTTCAACGTCTGAATTTGCTTAATGGCAGGAGATGAACCTTACAAATATAGCTTAAGAAAGCTTGAATAATAAACAGACTTAATTTTATTTAGTATGGGTATGTCTGAAAATACCTAAAGCTAGGAAAAACAGCTGGGAAAATTTACTTAATTCATAGGACCATCCAATGTCAAGAAGGCTTTTTAGCTTGAAATCTTCAAGCTATAATTATTTTGAACTTCACATTCATTTTAAACTGGCTACTACAAGAAGTTATGATTTAAAAGACAGCAAAGCAGTGTGCTACCACATTTAGAATTAAAAGTGACACGAAGAAGCATTTAATAATTACTCTGGCTGTGAAGTTGAAGTCCTGAGTTTCCACAACAGCTGAGTTGAACATCTACATCAAAAGAAAACATTGTGTGCTTTAAATCAGTCTTCTTGGTGAGTTCACTGTATTATTAAGTTAACAGTTCTACTCTTAGTACTCTATGAAGTCATCTTCAACTTCATGATCATTTAGTTGCAAATTAAGATCATGCACACTCAAACAAGACACGCACTGAATGACTCAATCACCATGGAAGGCATCTAAGAGTGCCAGTACAACTCAAATTGTCTGCCATTTCGCTTAAAAATTTCGAATCGTGTCATGAAGAGGCTAAGCAAAAAGAACAGTCTAACAGCCTCAAATGTAGCTTGAAGAAAATCACATGGTTGACCTATAAGCTTGAGCTTAAATACACGTACTGCAAAAGCCAATTTCTAAGCCGATCTTTAGTAAAGCTTACCTGTTTGAAAAGGGTAGTGATCTTCGTCTTCGTCTTGAACAACCATTGTTTAAGCTTAAAAGAAACCTAACTCCAGTAGAAAACACCCGAAACGAACTCTCACCAATTTCTCACCAACAGTTTTTCTTTGAGCCCTACACTGCACTAGTGTAGCTGCTGACCAAAATGGCTCATTCATTACCAGTCTCCTCTGAAATTCAAGATGGCTGCTTCAAAAGGTGACCAGCAATCATTTGAAGCTATTTGATAATTTTGCATTAGTAGTGACTTGCAACAAAATTTAAAGTTGTATCTCATCAAAAGCATTGCTTTAAAATTTGAAAACAAGCTGCTGCATGCACGCATAAATTAATCAAATAAGATAAATTGTTTTCTTTCTTATTCACTTGCATCAGTACAACATTATGTTAGATGCTAATAAAGAACTTGTGTTTTGGTGGAAAACCATATCTTTCAATTCAATCAGAAGCCATTTAGCTGAATCTTATACAGCTGTGAACTGTAAAATTGCATTTTAACATTAATTTTATTAATTGCCCAAAACAGAACTGAACATTAGCCTTACAGAAAAAACAAAATAATACCAAAGCAAATCTTTATACAGTGGTCAAATATCAGGGCCCGTGCAGCAAGTTTGCAACTGGTGGGAGTGGGGCTCACTTGGAACGCGTTAGCGTGAGTCAACTGGGGGCATGCTTCACCGGAAAAGTCCTCTGAAATGGCTGGAAATGCATTTAAAATTAACATGGTGTGGTGAAACTTAAATACTTTCGGCAACAAAACAGTGGTGTTTTAAAATAAGAATAATCAGTTTTCGATAAAATGTTAAATAGAAAAGTAACTTTGAGTTTTTAGTATTGCTTTTTACTGTTGAAAAGTGGGCGGGGGGGGGGGGGGGAGTTAGCCCCCCCCAGCCCCTCCCCGGCACAGTGCCTGAATATGTAACTAAATCCTCATCAAATCATCAAATCCTTAAGGATCCTACTAAAGATCTTTTCAAGATCCTGTTTCAGACCCTTTTAAGATCCTTGAAGGATCCTTACCAAATCCTTAAGGATCCTACTAAAGATCTTTTCAAGATCCTGCTTAAGATCCTTCTAAGATACTTGAAGGATCCTTATTAAATCCTTAAGGATCCTACTAAAGATCTTTTCAAGATCCTGCTTAAGATCCTCAAGAAATCCTTATTAAATCCTTAAGGATCCTACTAAAGATCTTTTCAAGATCCTGCTTAAGACCCTTGTAAGATACTTAAAGGATCCTTATTAAATCCTTAAGGATCCTACTAAAGATCTTTTCAAGATCCTGCTTAAGATCCTCAAAGGATCCTTATCAAATCCGTAAGGATCCTACTAAAGATCTTTTCAAGATCCTGCTTAAGATCCTCTTAAGATTCTTCAAGGATCCTAGTAAAAATCCTTGAGGATCTTGAAGGATTCTCACGAAGATCTTTGAGCTGAACTTCACCAGGATCTTTGCGAGATCCTCACAAGATCCTCACAAGATCCTCACCAAGTCCATGAGGATCTTTGTTGATCTTTTGAAGATCCTTAGAAGATCCTTAAAGGATCCTCATCTTTAAAGATCTTTGGGAGGTTTTTGAAGATCGTTGAAGATCCTTAAAGATCCTGTGAGGTTTTTCATCAGGGAATGCCAAATTTGTCTTGCTAGTTCTTTAACTCTGGTTATTCCAGGGAGTCAATACTCCTTTTCGTTTTTTAATTTCGTGGTATCTGACATTTGTCCTTGTGTTTGTAAGGGTCACTAAAGTTGTTGTTGTCAGGGTAAAGTTCTTACTAGATACATGCCCAAGTGGAGTGCTACATTGATGCTGAAGTACATTGTTCTCTTGCTTCATGTAATTCCAGTTTAAGGCTGTCCATTTAAATACTATTCCTTAGTTTTTTTGTATAGATGGGTTTTGAGACACAAAGACCAGTGAGAAAGAAAGGGAAGTGGATACTGTGCAGCCAGTTTTAATACAAATATAATATCCTGTCTGCATGCTGTCTTACAGTTTGACATACAGCTGTATATGACATACAGCTGTGTATGACATAATTTATTCAATATTTTATTTGCATAGATTTCAATTCCTTTGTAATTGTACATAGTAAACAAATTTACATTTCTATTTTCAGCTATTTTTAATATCTTAATATTTTTCAATATTTATTTTGCTATATTCTTTTTATGTTGTGGCAGTACCTGTAAATTAGCAATAAAAAGGAGGCAGGAGGCCAAGTGGTTAGGGGACTGGATTTCATTGCGGTGAACCTGGGTTCAAATCCCGCTCTGATCACTAGCTGGGCTTGTTCTGGGTAGTCCCTGGTTCAATTCCTCAGTCATCCTTGTAAATTATAGAGTCATGCATTATGAAAAAAAAAATATTATTATTATTATTATTTATTATTATTACAATAAACTGAACATTAAGAGCTAAGTGTACTTGACCACATTAAAGAAAGGTTTACTTACCTTTTTCCTTACTTAAATATAATTATAATAGTGTTTATCCCATTTGTCATGTTTGAAGGCCACGAACTCACGGACTAAACCAAGCGTTCAACTTAACTCAACTGAACTAAGCACTAAGGAAGTCCCGGATGTATGCATGAACACTACACCCTTCCCCTTGTTCCGCTTTTTGAGACTACTACACAAATAATGCAACAACTACAAAGTCAATGTCACAGTTAGCTGGTGACATAGTCACTTAGTCTTTGAGGGGTGGGGTCACTCTCCCCAATCTCCTTGGCCCAGGTTCTGCCTGAGCTGGACTCTGATCCTTGACTGGACTAGGGCATGTCTCCACTGCTGGATCTGATATATCCCCTTCTCCAGAGGTGTGCTCAGAGGGTACACTGCTCACTACTGGATCTGCGGGGCCTGGTTCTTCTTGCTCGATAACTGGATTCACAAACTGCTTAACATGCTGAATGTTTCGCTTGTATTGTACACCATCTGGTGACTTCGACTGAACTTGATCCCCATGACGTGCCATCACTTGATAGGGAACTTTCTCATAACTTGGCGAGAGCTTATTCTCCTTCCTTGCCTCGAGCAGCACAAGATCTCCTTCCTGAAGGTCCTTTTCAGCCGCCCGGTTTCTCTTGTCTACATAATCTGCACCCCTCTGTTTGTGTTCTGCATCTCGATCCCTCACTTGCTGGTACGTCGGCTCATCAGACTCATCAAATTTGGTTACCTCGGGCAACTTAGTTGACATTTGCCGCCCATACATCAGTTCTGCTGGACTCCTACCAGTCGTGGCATGTGGAGTAGAACGATAGGCTAGGAGGTACTTGTTTAACTCAGATCTCCAATCTTTCTTCTCTGCTTGGGCTGCCCTCATGGCCTTCAACAGTGAACGGGTTTGTCTTTCAACTTCCCCATTTGCTCTTGGCCACAATGGTGTGGTCAGTCTATGTTTGATGCCCATTTCATTTAGGTACTTTTCCATCTCTGCGGATACCAGGTTAGCTCCATTGTCAGTCCTCAAGGTAAAGGGAACTCCATATCTGGCAAACTGCTTGTCTAGACATTTGATAATCACCTGAGACGTCATAGAGTGAATCACATCAACTTCCACCCAGCGGGTGAAGTAGTCCACTAAGACTAGCAAGTGTTCTCCTGATGGTAGGGGCCCCAGTAAATCCAATGCTAAATCTTGCCATGGTTTCTCTGGCAGCTGCGTCGTTTTCGCAGGTGGAGTTACAGTTGCTTTTGTGACAACTTGACACCCGTAACACGCTCGGCACTTCTGCTCTGCATCCTTGTCCACACCTGGCCACCACACTTTAGACCTGGTGGCCCTCGTGTGCCATATCAAGGATTCTCTGTCTCAGTGCTTTTGGAATAACGATTCTCGTACCGCGCAAGATGACATGACCAATAAAGGTCAGTTCTTTGCGCACACACAGATATGGCTTTGCGGCCCTCTCCCAGTTTCCAGTAACAAGGCAACTGCGTACCGCTTGCAACTCCTTGCCCTCTGCGGAGGCACTCTCAATTTCCTGAATCTTAAGCGCTACATGCACGGCGTTTATGGCAATCATTTGGACATGCTCGTCATCATAGCGATATTTCTCTGATGCGGGAATCTTTCTCAAACGTGATAGGGGATCTGCAATGTTGTCTCGAGAGGCGACACAACATATCTTGTAATTGTAAGGCTGCAATCTCAGTACCCAACGTTCTATGCGAGCTGAAGGTTTGGATCCTCTGGAGTAGATCACCTTCAAGGCCTCATGGTCTGTCACTAAATCGAAGGTCTTCAATCCGTACAGATATAAGTTGAAATGCTCACAAGCCCACACCAGTGCCAGGGCTTCCTTTTCTGTTTGGCTGTATCTTCTCTCCACGCTACTAAGGCTTCTGCTGGCATAACAAACTGCTCGGCTTTCCCCATCCTTCTCCCTGACCAAAACCGCTCCTAGGCCCACAGGACTCGCATCAGCAATCACTCGTGTGTGTGCTTCTTTGTCAAAATATGTAAGAACAGGTGCATTGGCTAACTGCTGTTTCAGTTCCTGAAAAGATTTTTCTTGTTCACTGCTCCATACGAAAGGCACTCCCAGCCTAGAGATTGCTCTGAGGGGTTCTGTAAGGGTTGCAAAGTTGGGGACGAAACGCACACTAAAGCCTACCATTCCGAGGAAGCTTCTGACTTCTGTCGGCGTCGTAGGGTGACTTGCCTCAAGCACATCATGGACCTTCTCTTCTGTCGGACCAATGCCGTATTTTGACACTAGGAGCCCCATGAAGACCACCCTATCCATGCGAAATTTACATTTCTCGGCGTTGAGGGTTAGATTCTTCTCCTCTAATCTTTGGAACACTTTGTGAAGACTCTGGTCATGCTCTTCAATACTCTCTCCACGCACTATCAAATCATCTGCGATATTCTGGATCCCATCGATATCTGACACTACTTGTCTTATTATCTTCTGATACTTCTCGGGGGCGGAGTTGACTCCGAAACTCAATCTCTTGTATCGAAACAGGCCATCGTGCGTACCAAATGTGGCAATGTCTCGGGATTCCTCATCTAACTCAATCTGGTGAAAGCCCAGACGAAGATCTAGCTTTGAAAGCACTGAGCTGCCATTGAGGTTTTCCAGCACTTCGTCAACAGTTGGCATTGGTATCCTCTCACGTACAATAGCTTCGTTTGCTTTACGCATGTCCAACACACAGTCTGATATCTCCTTATGACTTTGGCGCAACCACCACGGGACTTTTCCATGAAGTCGGCCCGTCTACCCGCTCAACAATATCTTTACTTATCAGGTCTTCAACCTTCTTAGTTACTTTCTCTCGCAACGCAAAGGGGACTCTCCTAGGCTTCTGGGCTACAGGTGTCACGTCCGAGTCAACGTGTAATTTAAGCTTGTAGTCTTTCAGCTTGCCAATTCCATCGAAAACCTTTGGGTATTTTGCCTGAAGAGCTGAAGCCAAATCTTTGCCAACCACGTTACACTCTGATCCACTGCTGACATTCAGACCAATGCGAAGAAGACCAAGCTCCCTTGAAGTCACGTGGCCCAGAAGACACCTTCCACTCTTGGTAATCACGAAATGTGAATTTATCTTCTTATCTCCAACCGACATCTCAACCCCAGTTTGACCAATGACCTCCAATTCCTTTCCACCATGTGCATACAACCGCTTGTGGCAGTTCTCAATTTTCAGATTAAGGCCTTGGGCCTTAAGTTCCTCGTACTTACTCAGCTCCATAAGGTTGATCACTGAGCCCGAATCAATAAGTACCTTTGTTCCAATGCCATTGACAAATTTCTACCACGGGCTCTTTACAACTGGTTGTATGACATGTTTCTTCTTGAATCTCAGTGACCGTGAATGCAAAGGCACAGTTCTCATCATCTGATACTTCTTGATTCCCCACAAAGTTAGCAATGTGGCGTGAGCGTCTACCAGAAGCCCCCTGTCGCTCGCTGGTTCTACCTCTAGCTGTATTACTGTCGCTCTCTCCTCGACAACACAAAGCAAAATGGCCATAACTTCCACACTTTGAACACCTTCTTCCTTTCGCGTGGCAGTTCATATCCCTGCTGAAATGTCCCTCTCTTCCGCAATTTTAACACTTCCTACTTCTCTCATTTGCTCTTCGCTGCTGCGCCTTGACTGCAGTGACACTGTCTCCCTCGGCCCGCTTTGGGGTTGCTGTCATGTTTGTCGCCTGTCGACCAGCTGCTTCCCAAGCACGAGCTTTATCCAAAGCTTCTTCCAGCGTAATATTTCTCTGTTCTAACAGCTTCCTCTTTAGCTCGAAATCCGTTAGCTTCTCAATCAGCTGATCCCTCAAATTATCGTTTAAACTAGTCCCGAAATTGCAATGCCGAGCTTGTTTTCTTAATCGAACCATAAACTGGTCAGCGGTCCCCCCTTCCCTTGGTGTCAATTGACGAAAAACATGGTGTTCATAGGGAATAATCTCCTCCACTCGAAAGAAGGAATCTAATTTGCGAATTGCGATTTTGTACGCGTCGTCGCCAGTGTCAGGTATGAGACCAGGATCTTGCAAGTCCTCAAAAATGTCCTGTACTTCTATCCCGGCGAAATGTAAGAGTTGAGAAGTCTTCTTGCGAGCATTATCGATGCCCTTTCCCTCAGCATAGTACTCAAACGCACGCTTCCATTTGCGCCACTTCTCCGCTACCTGTGAAGCTGAGCCAGACAAGTCCATCGGCATTAAACCCTTGCCGGCCATCCTCGTCGCCAGTGTAATGTTTGAAGGCCATTAAGGCCACGAACTCGCGAGCTAAACTAAGCGTTCAACTTAACTCAACCGAACATACACAATCTCACACGCTAGGTCACATGACACCTAGTTTCCCGCGCTAAGGAAGTCCCGGATGTATGCATGAACACTACACCATTGACTTTAAGCTTCAAATGAAATTATTGTCTTTTCATCATTGTAACAGAAGTCCATTCTTAAGTCTCAGTCTCCTCTTGAATCTTAATTGAATCATGTTTCGTCAATTAACCAATTTGAGATAATGTTATTATTTCATTTTCAATCATTTGACCCTGGCATTTACTTGCACTTACTGTTTATTGACAGCCCGTCATTAACTAATAAAGTGATAATGCCTTGTGAAAAAAAAAAGAGATTTATGATTTGTTATTGTTTGAGTTTGAGAAACGCCCATGATCTACATATCAGCACATTGTGTAAGATTTTATGAGATTTTAAACCAAACTTAATTTTGTTTTTAACAGAATCAAACAGAAGTTTCCCCTTTTTGTGTTTAGCTACAGGACATACTGAAAGATCTATGTTGTAAGATTAATTTGTTTTTCATTTAATACTCTCCAAGTATGTGTACAGTGTGGTTTTTGTTTCCTTTCTCTCTGTCTTATTACCATACTATAGAACACTGAAGCAATCTTACAATCTTTAACTAAGTTTGATTTTCGTAACTTTTCATTTCAAGGACTACAAACATTTCTCAGTATAAACCTGTAAATACAAGACGGTAGCTCTAGTTACATGTGAGTCTCATGCTATGGTGATTTTCTTGGTTTCTTAACGTCAAGCTTGCTGCACTGCCCCAATATGACTGATAGTTAACTTGAATAAGCGTCATGTTATTTCAGCTCTCTTGATCCAGCGTCTATGTTAACATGCCAAGCAACAGCTGCTTCAGTTTCAGTGGGGAAATATACTCCACAGGCAAAATTTCTTAAGATTGCTTTTTCTTCTGGTCTAACTTATTTTCGCACTCACACTGACTTATCCCCTTCTTGCCGAGTGGCACATAAGGTGTCATTCTCCAATACATATATCGTGACTCATTCTCAAATACATTCTAAAGCCTAAATTATTACTATTCCTTCACAAGTCATAAGCGGACAGTGTATTAACCCTCTGAGTTTGAGGATTAATTTGTGAAAATTTTTTGTGCTTTTCAGGACACAAATTTTATGTTTACTCTCTAAGTCTCAGTATAAAAATGTCAATTTCAACGTGCCCAGTTTCATGAACCAAGCATGTACCAAGCATGTACTTGTGCTTACTGGTTCTGAATATTGAATACTTATCCCCTTATTTTATTACCAAACAGGTTGAATCTTTCAGTACCTTCAATATATCTGTCATCTTTTGTTACCTCATCACTTACTGACAAGCACGTGTGAAAGTAATGTGAGCTTTTGTCTAAGCGCTTTTTCTAGTTCAGTTCGCTGTTGAGCATGAGTTGGAGTAAATCGTGTTATTATCGTTCCTGGGTAGTTTTCATTGAAATTAGCTCATTCACCCCCCCTCCTCCCCACCCAAGTGATAAGAAATACGTTTTTGAACTGCTACTCCCATTTATCGTATTTTGTGGTGGCATGAAAAGAGGCGTCTTTTTTCACTCAAATCTCCGTCGGCGCATGAAGAGTAAAGAGACCTGCAGTTGTGATGTGCATAAATTGCGTTCACAACTTCGAGGATCATTTCTTCATTTTCATTTCCGCAGTTGATATATGATTTATTTCATATATCATTTACACTCATTCACGGGAACATATGAACCCATAATTGACCTGCTCCCAACGTCAGTGGCTTCATAGCTCATGTTTAGAGCATCGCACCGGTATCGCGAGGTCACGGGTTCAAACCCCGTTGAAGTCCTGAAATTTTTTCTGGCTTCTTTACGCAATTGCATCAATTGCGTTCACAACTGCGGGGATCATTTCTTCATTTCATTGGCATCGCACCCGCAAAACAGTAAAGCCCCGTTCAAACGGTAATGATAGTTGACGATAGTCGGTGATAATTTTAACTATCACTCGCGTTTGAACACGAACTATCATGCACTATCACCGACTATCATGAACTATCATTCACTTTGAACCTGCTCAAAAATCTCATGATAGTCCATGATAGTGTTTGCCGTTTGACCACGCGCATGGTAATTGATGATAGTTGATGATAGTTTAGGACTTTTCAACTATCATCGACCATCATGCGCCGCTTGACCAGGGCTTAAAACTTGCCCGGTATGTGGATGACACAACCATATTTGTAAAAGACGATCACTCGATAAACAACTGTTCAAACTACTCGACAGATTTGAAAGTCTTTCTGGTCTTTGGATAAACCAGTCCAAATCATAGGTTTTATAGTTGGGATCATCGCGTCAACGCGAAGATAAAAGCTTAAATCTTAAACTTACCGAAAAAGCAATATACGCTCTTGGTTTATACTTTTCTTACAATGACGAGCCCTCAACGAAAACATTTCGACAAACTTGGCTCGTTAAAGAAAATACATAATATTTGGTCATCAAGAGACATCGCTATGGACCACGAAAATCAATATTGTCAAATCACGTGCCCTTTCGAAACTCACTTTTGTTTCTAGCGTGCTCGATACTCCATTGTCCTTCACAGAAGAAGTCAACAAAATAATTTTAAAGTTCATTTGGAAGTATAAACAGCCTAAAAATAAAAAAAAAATCTATCAACAAATGCAAAGAAGAAGGCAGCTTAAATATGACTGACTTTACAGTGTTACAGCTCTTAAGGTATGTTGGGTAAAGTGGTTTTGTTCTACCGATGACGCTCCATGGAAAGATATTCTCATCTCTTTGCTATCAAACGTATAGGTGTCACACTAATCTTTCCATGTAAGCTAGGATAATCTGCTGGCAGGAGTTAGCTCAGACCGTGTTTAAGACTAAACATGAAGCATTTAATCAAATCATTGGGAATAATCGGCATATAAAAGTAAACAAAAGATTAGTTTTCTTCAAAAATTGGTATCAGAAATGCATTCGAAAAGCATCTAACCTCACTGATGAACAAATAACGCTTCCTTTCTTTTTATGATTTCCAACAAATTTTATTTGAACTGTAATTTTCTTCAATTTTAAGGACTATTATCTGCAATACCTCTTCTTTGGAAAGATCTTTTGAAAGTAGAAAGGGGAGAACTCGATCCCTCCTCTCCTACACCATCTATACAAAGCCTAACGTTTAAAAAGATGTATAATTTGCTTGTTTTGATGCATCACAACGTCGCAAAGTATACTCACTTCCTCTTGCCGTTACAAAGGAGGTCAAACTATCCGTGTTTCAAATTATAGTAATACACAATATACTTACTACCAATAGTCTTGACTATAAAAGGAAAAAGATAAATTCACCTACTTGTCCCTTTAGTCCAGACACCGAGCAAACTATTTCTCACTTATTCGTGCACTGCCCGTTATCTGCATCTTTCTGGAACGAATTTACTGAGTGGTACCGTGCAATATGTAAGGAACATGATGTGACAGATTTTACGGAAAGTGAAATAATATTCTTCGGTTTTAAAGGCTCATCTTCGCTTCAGTCTTATTGTTATCGGTAAGCAGTTTCAATTTGCGGACTTTGCCGTCTCGGTTACTGGCGAGAAAAAATAGAGAAAGAAAAGTATCTTGCCACAAGTGAGAATAGACTCAATCGTTTCTACACGAAGTGGAGAGATTTTCTGTAGTGGTTATTTGAAGGTATTATTGTTAAGTAGAAGTACTGTATTGTATTTTTAGCTTTTTCCTTATTAGTACTATCATTCAAATCAAATGAAGAATGATCCTCGCAGTTGTGAACGCAATTAATGCAATTGCGAAAAGAAGCCTGAAAAAAATTCAGGACTTCAACGGGGTTTGAACCCGTGACCTCGCGATTACCGGTGCGATGCTCTAACCAACTGAGCTATGAAGCCACTGACGTTGGGAGCTGGTCAATTGTGGCTCCATATGTTCCCGTGAAAGAAATGAGTGTGAATGATATATGAAATAAATCATACATGAACTGCGGAAATGAAATCAAATAAAGAATGATCCTCGCAGTTGTGAACGCAATTTATGCAATTGCGAAAAGAAGCCTGCAAAAAATTCAGGACTTCAACGGGGTTTCAACCCGTGACCTGGCGATTACCGATACGATGCTTTAACCAACTGAGCTATGAAGCCACTGACGTTGAGAGCTGGTCAATTGTGGGTCCATATGTTCCCGTGAAAGAAATGAGTGTGAATGATATATGAAATAAATCATACATGAACTGCGGAAATGAAATCAAATGAAGAATGATCCTCGCAGTTGTGAACGCAATTTATGCAATTGCGAAAAGAAGCCTGAAAAAAATTCAGGACTTCAACGGGGTTTGAACCCGTGACCTCGCGATTACCGGTGCGATGCTCTAACCAACTGAGCTATGAAGCCACTGACGTTGGGAGCTGGTCAATTGTGGCTCCATATGTTCCCGTGAAAGAAATGAGTGTGAATGATATATTAAATGAATCATATATGAACTGCGGAAATGAAATCAAATGAGGAATGATCCTCGCAGTTGTGAACGCAATTTATGCAATTGCGAAAACAAGCCTGAAAAAAATTCAGGACTTCAACGAGGTTTGAACCCGTGACCTCTTTTCAGACTTCTTTTCGCAATTGCATAAATTTGCGTTCACAACTGCGAGGATCATTCCTGATTTGATTTCATTTCCGTAGTTCATGTATGATTTATTTCATATATCATTCACACTTATTTCTTTCACGGGAACATATGGACCCACAATTGACCAGCTCCCAACGTCAGTGGCTTCATAGCTCAGTTGGTTAGAGCATCGCACCGGTAATCGCGAGGTCACGGGTTCAAACCCCGTTGAAGTCCTGAATTTTTTTTCAGGCTTCTTTTCGCAATTGCATAAATTGTGTTCACAACTGCGAGGATCATTCTTCATTTGATTTCATTTCCGCAGTTCATGTATGATTTATTTCATATATCATTCACACTCATTTCTTTCACGGAAACATATGGACCCACAATTGACCTGCTCCCAACGTCAGTGGCTTCATTGCTCAGTTGGTTAGAGCATCGCACCGGTAATCGCGAGGTCACGGGTTCAAACCCCGTTGAAGTGCTGAATTTTTTTTTCAGGCTTCTTTTCGCAATTGCATAAATTGCGTTCACAACTGCGAAGGTCATTTTCATTTGATTTCATTTCCGCAGTTCATGTATGATTTATTTCATATATCATTTAATACTATCATTGTTAAGTAGCACCATTTCTTGTTGTAGAAAAATGTGATGCTACTCGTACTGTAAGTAGAGCTGGTGTTTAAAACTTAACTAGTAATGTTAGTATTGTAAGTTGTTAGAATTTTAAGCAATGTCGCTAGTAATTACAATACAATACAATACAATACAATACAATACAATACAATACAATACAATACAATACAATACAATACAATACAAACTTTATTGACACTCCCAAAAGAGAGCTTTAATGTTGTAAGTAAGCTAGGTTAGTAGTTGAAAATTGTAAATAAAGTTTAAAAAGTTATACACTTACGATTACGTCTACAATTTAACCTGGTTAACGTTTAATCAAGAAATTAGGCGTTCCTCCTTGTCAAACCTTCTTACCCGAGTTTAAAAGAAACATCTATAGTCAGCCCATAAACTGCAAATAGGATTAGTGTCTTATGACCCAGCAAATCACCATTAAGCGGTATGAAGTGGCGTTTATCCTGTATTCTACTTAACTGACCTTTTTTTTTTTTGAGGACCAGATGGAGGATGCATGTGGTGATCATAAACCGACCTTCTGTCTCGCGCAAATTGTACTGGAGGCTCAAATAACAGATATTGGAGTGACGTTCTATTCGTGCAAGCAGTGTGGAAAGGTGTTTATGCATGAAGGAGACCTAAAGAGGCATAAAAGAACACACACAAGAGCAAAAACTTATACATGCAAGCAGTGTGAAAAGTCGTTTACCCAAGCAGGAGCGCTGCAAATACATAAAATAACACACAGTGGGGAGAAGCCTTACACATGCAAACAGTGTCGGAAGTCGTTTACACAAGCAGGAAATTTAAAGAGGCATGAACGAATTCATAGTGGAGAGAAGCCTTATACATGCAAGCAGTGTGGAAAGTCGTTTAACCAAGCAGAAAGTTTGCGGGAGCATGGAAGAACTCATACTGGAGAGAAGCCTTATACATGCAACTACTGTGGGAAGTCCTTCTCCCGAGCAGGAAATTTGCGGGTACATGAAAGAACACATAGTGGAGAGAAGCCTTACACATGTAAGAAGTGTGGGAAGTCCTTTTCCCACGCAGGATCTTTCCGGGTGCATGAAAGAACACATAGTGGAGAGAAGCCTTATACATGCAAGCTGTGTGGGAAGTCGTTTACCCGTTCAGGACATTTGCGAGATCATGTAAGAACACATAGTGGAGAGAAGCCTTACACATGTAAGCAGTGTGGGAAGTCCTTTTCCCATGCAGGACCTTTCCGGGTGCATAAAAGAACACATTGTGGAGAGAAGCCTTATACATGCAAGCTGTGTGGGAAGTCGTTTACCCATTCAGGACATTTGCGAGATCATGAAAGAACACATAGTGGAGAGAAGCCTTATACATGCAAGCAGTGTCCGAAGTCGTTTACGCATGCAGGATATTTGCGGGTTCATGAAAGAATACATAGTGGAGATAAACCATACACATGCAAGCAGTGTGGGAAGTCGTTTACCCAAGCAGGAAGTCTACGGATGCACGAGAGGACCCATAGTGGAGAGAAACCTTACACATGCAAGCAGTGTGGGAAGTCTTTTACCCAAGCAGGAAATCTACGGATGCACGAAAGAATCCATGGTGGAGAGAAACCTTATACATGCAAGCGGTGTGGGAAGTCTTTTACCCAAGCAGGAAGTCTACGGGTGCATGAAAGAACCCATAGTGGAGAGAAACCTTATACATGCATGCAGTGTGGGAAGTCTTTTACTCAAGCAGGAAGTCTACGGATACACGAAAGAACCCACAGTTGAGAGAAACCTTATACATGCAAGCAGGTAGGAGACTTCTGCGGATGCATGAAAGGTCACATAGTGAAGAGAAACCTTGTACACGCAATCAGTGTGAGAAATCGTTCACCTGTGCCGTATCTTTGCACTGAGAGGGTGCATCAACGAACTCTTAGTGGAGAGAGTCTTTTTACACACCAGCACTGTGGCGGTGCTGCAGGTCCACTTGAGTTTAAATAGACGTACAGGGAAATGTTTGCGTTGTATGTGTAAACCGTCACGGAAGTTCTTGTCAGTTAACCGAGGACATTAGTGACTGTTCACCTCTGAATTAACATCGCCTTCAGACGTGCGCGGGTCCAATCAGGTCAAGAGGGAAAACTGATAGATTTATCAAGAGGAATTTGACAGTGAGACCAGTTTAAGGAACATTGTGAGAGTCATGAAATTACTGAATTGAAATTCTTGAATAGAATGTTGTGGAACACGTATATTATATGTACTAATTTGTCAGTGCATACTGTTACGCGTTACCCCTTTTAAATAAAGTCGTTACTTACTTTTACTTGTTTTCCGCCGCCAACAAGCAAGGAGCAAATCAGTAATTTTGAAATATTAATGAAAACCGTGCTTCTTTACGCGCCTTGTTTGTCGATACAGACCCCAAGCTCGATTTAGCGGTTGGCCAATAGATTTACAGAAATGACAACATGTTGCTGAGAGCAATATACCGTAAATTGGTTTGCTGGGACCTATTAGAAAGGAAATTGACCAGAATGTAGGAAAGATCCCTAGAGCCATTAGCATCAAAGAGCTTCAAAGATCATTCCCTTAGGGCCTGTTTATATGAGGTTTTCCAGCCCGGTTAGGCGGGCTTGCTCGGTTTATGCCTTATTTCTTCATAAAGGTTTGGTTGTGCTTATATGAAAAGGCGGGCTGGTCCACCTTCTCATATAAACACAGCCAAAATTTATGAAAATAGAAGGCATGAGCCGAGCCAGCTCGCCTAACCGGGCTGGTAAACGTCATGTAAACGGGCCCCTCAGGAACGGCACATATGTTAAGAAGGTTTCTGTTATTTCAATGAAAAACGCCTCCATTACCACAGGACCAAGGAATGGGCCCGGTTGTAATCGAGTGCAGGAAGCAATTTAAAGCTCTGAGAACGTTCATAATAATTCTAAAAGAAAATTATAATTATCATAAAAAATTTTCCCAGAATCGCTAAAAAATTGTAAGCTTTTTAATGTTGGCAATTTTATACCAAGTAGTGTGGCACGCCAGTTAAAAATAACATTTGCCATAAGATATCTCTAAATTCAAATCTAGACTGATGACGTCATCACTCACGTGACTATTCTTGATTTAGCGTTTTAGGCTACTGTCACAAGATGTCTTCCATCAATTTAAGGTGGGACTTACCTTAAACACCGTTTTTGCGTCGCTTAACATGGATTTGACGTTAATATCTCGTTCGCTCCAATTCACCTTAACTCCCACCTTAATACAGCTACAAAGAAGGATTCTTCATCCGACCACATTCTTCATCCACATTCTTCATCCGACCACATTCTTCATCCGACCGCGCAGGACACTTTGCCTATAAACAAATTCATGATCCAAATTTTTCGGATAGGTGTTTCATTTTGAAGCTTCAAATCTCTGAATTGTGAGGATCGATTCCGCAAAATTTGAGAGAGATCTTGGTGGATAATGATGTTACATCATGATTGTGTCCGAGTTTCTAATGGAGAAGCGCAGTAAAGTAAATGGTTTTAATCCTTATTGATAAAGGATAAGCTCTTCTGTGATGTGACAGAACCAGATGTCACAATTTCAAATCTCGTTGAAAGTCAGATTGTAAAAAATCTGTAAAACATCAAACTGTGAAACGTAGACTTTGGAGCGTCTTATCTTATTTGTGAAGTTTGTTTTTGCAATTTTGCTTCTGTCACATCACAATATGGCATACTGAGTTTATCTCCCTGGTGTAGTACTGATCAATCCATGAAGCTCTATATTCGTGATGAAAACTCGGACAAAAAATTGCAGTGTTTTCTGGTTCCGGAGATCGAACGAGTCCGCTAATGTATCAAAAATGTGCAAGAAGTTCATTGATCGAGATTTCAATCACACGTGCAATTTAGTAATACGCCGAACACACAACGTATTGAATAAATTTAGAATGTAGAAAGTCTTCTCTTTCGAGTATGCCGTGCATCGTCAGAATCAGTCACACGGTTCGTGCATACTCTTTAAATAAATACATACTTAATGAGATTAAGGGTCCTGCGCGGCGTTTAAAGTGGAAATATGTGGTACAATTTGCAATTCCATGAACTGAAATGGTTTGGTAGTCCGGCCAGTGTTATAATTTTCCTCATCCCTTCTACGGGATGCTGGGAATAGTCGGTTGTTTCGGGCGGCCATCTTCAAGAAAGGAGATTAGCTTCTAAAACTATCTGTTTATGAACTGGTCCTGGAAATTTACTTCTTGTTGAGGTAAACCTTCATTTATGTTATCTATTTATTAGTCTGGTAGTTTTAGTTGAGCTAGGGCGACAGTCTCTAAAGTTAATACTCCACAACCAGAGTCCTTTTGATCGAAGGGTGCTCTCCTCGTATTCTCAACTTGGAGCGCTTGAAGTTAATGTCGCGGGATGGTAAGTAACAAGAAAGTTTTATTCCTTGGTGAAAAAAGAAAACAACAGACTAGTATCACAACTAACTCATGCTCTCTATTAGGGTCTTTTAATGATGGTACTCGAAACCTCAAAATATTTGGTGGTCTCTATTGCTTGCATCCAACTCAAGGCCGAGTAAACTTAAAACAATGATTGTCACTCATGGCTGTCACTTTTGGATATTGTGACTTTGAGCTCTGGCCGTTTTGGTGCCTTGATGACCACACAACAGTTATAATGCATGAATGTTTAAAGCTACTTAGTGGTTATCAAGGTTCACAATTAATAATTAATAAAATTATTATAATAAGTCCTTATGTGGAAAATGTCGGCATGTTGTTCACCACAAGCACACGAAGTTGATGTGAATATATTGCTGTGAAATTGTGTTCATTGAAGCTAAGAAAGTATTACTTAGTACCATTTTTATTCAAATTGCAACAAAACAAAACAATCATGGTGACCAACTGATGAGGTCTTTTTGTAGTCGCATATGCAAATTAGGGCCTGTTCACATGGAGGTGGGGGACCCCAGGAAAGTAAGTACCCCACCTTTGTGGGGTTTCCAATCTCTCCATACAATCTCTCTTTATTTCTCGATCGCGTCTGTTAAGTTGGGTACCTCACCGAGGTGGGTTGCCTGGTCAGCCTGGGCAGGTAACCCGCTTAGCTGGGGTGAGTTTTCTCTATGTGAATGCTGGAGGTGAGGTGGGGTGATGTTCACCTGGGCAATTGGCTCGGAATTCTTTGTTGATATACGTTCTTAGCGACCACCCGATAGCATTTTGAACCTCACCACAGCACCCCGGGGTTGCATGTGAAGGCCAGCTTTTTTTTTTTACCACGAGTACGTGGAGTACCTCACCTTCCCAGGGTCCCCCCACAACCATGTGAACAGGCCCTTAGTGTGTTGAAAGTATATGCAAATGAGGCTTTTTTTCCGCTCAAAATGATTATGTTAATATCATCCTCTTTCAATTTCATTGAGGGTCTGTATAGCCCCCGAAATAATCCCAAACTATGGCAAGCCAAATATAGCAATATTTAAAATCAGAATATTCATTTAATTTAATCCTCATATGTATGTAATACTTTTATATTCATTCAATTTAGTCCTTCTGCGCTCATCAAATAAGTCATTCAATTCAATTCGTTTAATGTATTTAAGTCAATCGGTTCATATTCTTTCAATTCAATCCGTGGATATTCATCCAATGTTCGCACTCATTTATTCAGTTTTGGGGCTGGGACGAGAGACGGCATTCGTGGGGTACTGGGCATTACTCTAACAAATATGGCGGACTCGACGGAAGAAATTCTAAATCAGAGCTCCACTGCAAGCAATGAGCGCCATACCAAAGTCTTAACCCACGTGGATCTACTGGAGAGAACGGCAAGATAACGAGTCAATTGGCATGGTTAGTCATGGGAGCTATTGGGCAATTTAAAGGCCGATTTAGACGGTATAGCTTCATTGCTCATTTACGTCTACATCTACCAATTTTCCACCTCGCCTCGAGTGCTGTGCAGGTATAGGAATTGCGTGAGGCAGAGCGTGACCTTGGAGTCAGCGGTTACCGTCGCCCGTTGTGAATTTGAGTGCTTTATGTGGTTTCTTACGTTAAATAAAGAAAACATCTTTTGGTCAATAATGTCGTCAAAACAAACTCACTTCTGCTTTATCTTGTATGGTTTGCCTAGCCTTCACGGCGGTGTCTGTCACGGACACCGCGAATATTGCGTGACGCGTTTGGTTAATTCAACGCTAGTTTTGACAGTTTATGTGATCACTTTATGAGAGGAGAATCGGACACACTAGGAGAACAACTCGTTGGAAATTACAATCATTTAAGCTTAAGTTTATATTTTTTTATCCACCCGCATTCAGAAACTGAATTGTAGCGTATGGCGTAAGGTTTATTATTTGTCTTTCAGTTTCTGTTTCTAGTATTTCTTTTAGGCATTCAAATCATTGTAATTTCACTTCTAAACGCATGCTGTAAGTGCTTGATCACGGCAAAGTCCAACTGATACTTCAAGGACGGACTCGAGTGGGGAACTCGACGCTGCCATTCCCTTCATAATACGAACGTTCCCCAAAAGTTGAGTTTATAAAGCATTCCGTTGTTGCGGCCCCAAATTTTCCAGAGATCTGCGTTGGAAATTTGACCAAAACGCCGCCATGAGAACTGGAGGGAGTCAAAAGCATAACAATTTGAGGGAAGACGCTAAAGGTTCACAGTAATGTTGAGGCGAGTTTCAAAAACTTGACCATTGGTAAGCCATTGCATAGGTCATGGCCTACCCCCACGTGTTTTCTACACCCTACTTAAAACGTGGTAGCGTCTAAATCGGCCATTATATACAAACTTTTGCATGGTGCGCTACAAGTGTAACAAAAGTTGTAGAGTAAATCAGCCTTAAGACGGGTAGGGCTGCACCTCTTTGAAACCTCTAATTTCACTGGATCTTTATCAGTTGCACCTCCATTGTTTTATGGCTAGGTTCCATTGTTTTAATTCTTTGTTTATTGTTGTTTTGAACCAATCTTGTGAGGTGTTGCAAATGGTGCAGGTCGCCCCCTTAAGACGGTTGTCCGGGCTAAAGTCGTTTCGCCCGACATCAATTTATACAATTCTACGCACTACATAGCCGATAACGTTTGGAAAACATTAGGAACGATTCGTAAATAAAAATAATCTTATTCAACTGAGAACTGAGTGCTTGTCTAAGTTTGCTTATTTCTTTGCCACTCAAGCCGACATAAGCAGTAAACAAAACGCCTATCAATAGTCAACTACCATCCCGCGCGCGACGAGTTGTTATGGCGACCGAAATCACGCGAAAATTAAGCAACAACAGTAACAATTTTATTCACAGACAAGTAGATACACTTAACAATATAAAAATGATTTTCTTCCATGGCATTTGACTCGTTAACCTTACCGTTCTTTTTAAGAGATCCAGGTGGATTAAAACGTCGGCATGGCGCTCATTGCTTGCAGTTTTGCTCTGACTAAGAATTTCTGCTCTCGACTGGTCAAAAACATGGTTTAAGGAGCCGATTCCACCATATAGGGGGATTCATGCTTACGTCATTGTTTACATTTATGCTCATTTGCATACGGCTTTGCTTACAGAAGGAAACATGTTAGATGTGATTTGACTCCAGGCAGCTAAAGAGCCAGTGAAATTTAATACATTGTGAAATTTTTAGCTCTTTAGGTGTAGTATTCAAGGAGATATTGTCTTCCAAAAACTGCAGAATTTCTGGGTGGCAAAAGCACTAATGAGCTCATACATTCTTTGCAAAATTTTGAGTTTTTAAACTCGCGTTGCACAAAAAGTATTCAATACATGAGGCTCATTCATTGGCAGAGTTATTCATACTATGACCTTTCAATATTCAGAACTGAATTATTTGTAGCTCCATCAGAAACTGAATTGTTCATGCTAGTGAGGCAAATATTGTAAACAAGGATTCTCTTATTTGGTGGGCGGGGCCCTGCCCATCACCCTTTAGGACGTCACGCACGCGCCCTTTTCCACCAATCACAGCCCTGTTGCCATAGTGGTACCTTTCAAATCTGGTCTGAAGTGACTGTTACAACTACTGGCTCCTTTAGGAGTCACCATTTCTACCGAAAGCGATGATCAACAAAAGGTTTCAGTATGTTTCATCTTTATTTACTGAAGGATTTTTGTGCCATTTGTGACCCCAGGAAGCCAGTTTACTCCCTCTGAAAGAAATGGTCTCGTATATAAGCCGCACCCACGATTTTGAGCCGAACATTTAGACAAAAAATGCGGCATCTACACGAGTTTTACGAGGGTACTTTCAGCAGCACGTTCTTTTCAGATGACAATTTCTTTTACATATAATTACATTTGAATATATTTTGTAATTTGTTAAAAAATAAAGTCAAGCCGATTCACCGGATATGGTGTGTTCTACAATGTTCCTGTTATAAATTTTATCATTTTCATAACACTGTTGGCCATAAATATTTTTAGCGATTTTCTTTAATTAACAAATCGCATGTGGTTTAGCGTTGTCTGCACTGTTATCGACAACGATATGCGTCATCACAGTGGACTAAGAGTACAAACAACGCTAAACCACATTCGATTTTTTTTATCACAAAATAATCGTCGAAGAAAATGAAAAAGGTATTGCGTGACATGTTAACGCCAGCAGGCGTTAAAAACGTTAATATTCATTTATGTTTCAATTGTTTGCAGTCATGTGATATATACATACCTGTTAAGAATGAAAGTCGTTCCTGTTATATAGTTATGCATTGCAGTCTCTCTTTAAAAAATAACACTAATTACCTTTCGTTAAAAATGCTACTACAAATAATTAACGAAATAAAGTATTTTCCTATTTTTAGTTTTGCTTTATTGTTTTTACACGTAAATTGTTGATATCGGCGCCGTAGACTAATTTACTACAAACGCCAAAATGGCATTAGTTTCCCTTATTATTGAGCAATCCACAGTCCCATGTTTTCATTACCATTCCTTAATTTCTTGGAGATCATTTCAGGGTCGACAAGAAGATAAATGGGGATCATTTCAGGGTCGATTTAGGGATCATTTCAGGTTTGGGGATAATTTCGGGGTTGGCATGATTTCGATCGGGGCTGTACATGTCCTTTCTGTGTGTTCAGTGGAAATAAAGCACTTTTTCAGCCGCATTCTTCAGTCAAAAAGAGTAAATTGCACTAATAAGTGGCTTAAATGTATATTTTTACTGTCCATGGAAACCAGAGTTACGTTTTTGATTTTAAAAAACATGTTTCGACAATTCTTCTGCCATCTTCAGTTTAAATTACACAGTGGAAAGTTGAATTTATAGTGCAAGGAATGCTAATTAAATTTAATAAACTCATTAATACTTCATGAACGAAATACAAAAGAAATTAATTTTTAATCAGTGTCTTTATATCTGATAAAGACACGGCTAAATTTTACATCCGATTTTCTAGGGCAAAATAACCCAAAATCTAAATTTTAGTGTAAGAATAGATAGATACACAGTAAAGCTTTTTAAGCCGCTTAATAAATTCGCTCCTGCTCATTTATTAAACATTACATAACAAAAGCAAACATGACAATGTAACTCGTCACACAGAAAGTTTTAAATCAGCATAGTTTCGCCGACATAGCGGGTATTACAGCTCGCGTACAAAAATTGTATACCACATACGTACGGAGCCCAGGAGGGATAAGGTCTTTCACGAAGAACATATTACCGATTTTAAAAGATGAAAAAAACTAACTTAATCTGATCTATTATTACAATAACGTTTTGTTTTTAAAAACTCTTAATTGCAACAATATAATACAATAAAATTACAAGCATTTAAATTGAAAAAAAAAAAAGAAGAATAAATAAAAAAAATAAAAACCCACTAGAGGTTCAAGCCGAGGCGACGAGTAAGGCTATCAGTAAAGCCGTAAATAATTTCTGTTTAAGACAAGATAATTGCTGGGTTATTTGTGTTCCCACCATTTTGTAAAAAGAACGCACACGAGAACAAGCAACAAAGAGTTGTTTTAATGTTTGTTTTTCGGTGTATTTATGGCACAGTTCACTTGAGATAAGCGCATCTCTAAACAGGGTGGCTTTGGTGGGCAAGACGTGATGTGCAATCTTAAATTGAAAAATAGCAAGTCTAGTATCTTTTGTGACTTTAAAAGGGATACTGTAAATAAGACGTATTGTTTCTTCATCAAAGCCAGCGTTTTTCATTATTTTTTTCAGCAGCAGTTGCTACAAATTTCGTCTTTACGTAAAACTGGGTAGCCAACTTGCAAGAAATTTTTCCTAATGGTGTTACTGTGTCTTCCGTTAACTTTTCTTGACTTTTCGTGTTCAGTTTTTTGAATACTTGGTACCTTAGAACGTTTGTTTTTATAAAGACTTTAGATGAGAAATCGTTGCAGGTTAAAGGGAGCCACCATGGAATATGTCACGAATTCTAGTCACACCAGCCTCGTGTCACTGTTTTACAATTCTAATAAACCTGTTGTTCCATATTATCTCATTCAAGATTTGTTCCTTGGATTCAGGGTTACGACCTCTCTTTCCCAGCTTTATGGCGATAAATCTATAGAAAGATATTTTAGGTCAAAGTTACATTGAAATCAACAGCGACTCCCTACAGGCTTCAGATGTACCTAACAGCCGCAGTACTTTCATTTAACCGCTTGATCCACATTACCTTTAAAGACTCGTTGATTATTCCTCCTTTTTCTTTTGGACCTATCATAGTTGAATGCTTTATTTTAGCTGTTTTCCTCCATGAAAAAATTCCTAATACTTGGTCAACTGTACGAATGAAAAAATGAGGAAATGAAAGCATAGACGTATTATAAACTATAAAAATGTGTTCAACTGAGTCTGGATTGAGGCATAAAGGACATACGTCATCAGATACCATTTTATATTTCATCAGTTCTTTCTTGGTCGGAATTATTCTTTGTATAACTATAAAAGAGAATTGTCTGAGTTATTATCTTTCGAGGACTTATATATATCTATCTATCCACAAAACAGTTAGTCCAATCAGGAAGTTCTGGAAAACGTTTCTTCCAAGACCTTATTGCATGGGGTTCATACCTTTTTCCACAAGCAGTTCATAATAATTTTTACAACGAAATTTTGTTAACACTATCGTTCTCTCTTCCAACTGATACTTCTCTGAAGGTGTTCTAATGATTGTTTTAGTATTTTAGATCACGCTTCCACCACCTTCCAACTTAAGATCAAAGAAGCTTTCCATATTCAATGGGAACAACCTACATTAAATCATCAACTTTGTGATGTTAATTAAAAACTTTCTTTGTAACGGGTATACATTGTCTTGTTTCCTTTTGTTGTTATATGTAATTAGTATTCCTTGCACTATAAATTCAACTTTTCACTTTGTGTAATTTAAACTGAAGATGACAGAAAAGCTGTCGAAACATGTTTTTTAAAATAAACAAGAAATTCTCCAAGAATTTGGAAGCGCCCCTTTTGACCATCCGAGCCGGATTAATGCACAGGATAAGTTCAAGTTGATCGTAATTCAATTCTTGTCACGTTTCAATTGCCATGACAGACAATTCGCGACTCCAAATGATTAACATTTTAGTTTCATTAGCAGTCAATTATCAATATTGTATTACTAGTAGTTCATTATGTAAATTTAGTTGGTAGATTATATAGGTAGTTAATTAATTAATCGATACGTTTTATAACTTTAATTGTAGGAGGGCCATTATGAAAACTATTGGGTGACCAATTAATCAAATGTCTTTACCTCGTTAAATAAAGTTATATCTATCTATCAAGACTTTTCAGATTCGGTTATGTGTTTATGAAAGGTTTTGCTGGCCTAGTGGGTTAGATAGGGTCGGTGTTGAAGGCCCGACAGATTCAAGGTTTTTTTCTTTGAGCTCTGTTTTTTTTTTCTATTCCTTTTCACTTGATTTTCTTTTTTCTTTTGTCAACGCTTAAGCTGTAAACCAATTTCGCAATTTAACACGGAAAAGTGGTGAACCGATTCTATGGATATTCGCAACTCGAGAAACCAAGGCCAGCTGCCGGTGAAGCTTGACAAAAGCTTGACAAAATACTGGCACTTCGATTTGTTGGACAATTTAGGACAAAGAAAGCGAAGAATTTCGTATAAATCTGCGTCTTAGATCCGTTGACCAGTTTCTCGACGATAACCGATATCCCCAACACTCAACAGAAAAGCTACGTTCAAACAACGCCACGCAATCAAAAGAGCCGCGTTGTTCATTTCAGTTCCGATTTTGCACCATCACTAGTACTTAGTCCACCACTCGGTCAATACTTGTTTATCTTCAAAACCGGGTCAAAAGGAGCGCTCAAAGAAATTCGTTCCTATAAGAGGTATATTGGAGTAATTCAATTCTGACGAAACGTTTCTTTTAGAAAGGCTTTCGCGATTTCCGACTCTGACCCCTGTATTTTATGGCCACCAAAATCTACAAGTTCATTTTAGAAACATGTACGGTCTTCTGAATAGCTTTAGTTAAGATCGGATAAGTTCTTCGAGTTTGCTGAATTTGTCAAAACATATCGGACTACCACTCATCGGTGTTGTGAAATATTGCTCAAAATAAACGCTTTCAAAGAAATTCCTTTGCTATGGGATGTACATTGGAGTAATTCAATTCTGACAAAACATTTCTTTTCTGGGTAACCCTTGGACATTGAAAAGGCTTTTAAAGAGGCGACGCGTGACCCACCAAATGACTATATTCACTACAAAATTCTCTAGTAAGCGCAAGAGATTTCTCATTAGCGCAATCGGATAAGAGGCCGAGGTTGGGATCTGAAGGGCGCGAGTTGAAGTACAGGCGCCGCTGTTAGAAAATTTATTACTTTTTTTATCTCATTGTTGCTTCCTCTGGCCGAATATGTGAATGATCAAAACAGTTATGTACTCTACCTAAGTAGTTGTGAAAATAAAGCCTGAAAAAATTCAGGCTTGTACGGGATTCGAACCCACGACCTCTGCGATACCGATGCAGTGCTCTACCAACTGAGCTAACAAGCCAACTGGGTATTGGTAATTTTCTTGGTTCGTAATATACTCGTTAGGGAGTGATGAATATGTGAGAATAAATATATTGAAACTGCAGATTAAAGAATGAACATGTGAATTATCATCCCAGTTCTGAACTCTTGTTAGGTAGTACTGAAAATAAAGCCTGAAAAAAATCTTTCATTCTCACAAAATTCATTCTCACAGATCCCATTAAGTTTCAATTTCAGTTAATATTTTTCCCCTTGCCATCCTACAGAGATGTCCACTTCGAAGGCGGTTAAGTGCAAGCAGTGTGGGAAGTCGTTTACCTGTGCAGGAAATTTGCGGGTGCATGAAAGAACACATAGTGGAGAGAAACTTTATACATGCAATCAGTGTGGGAAGTCGTTTATCCATGCGGGAAGTTTGCGGGTGCATGAAAGAACACATAGTGGAGAGAAACCTTATACATGCAAGCAGCGTGGGAAGTCTTTCGCTCAAGCGGGAAGTCTACGGATGCACGAAAGAACCCATAGTGGAGAGAAACCTTACACATGCAGTCAGTGTGGGAAGTCCTTTACGCGAGCAGAACATTTGCGGAAACACGAAAGAACCCATAGTGGAGAGAAACCTTATACATGCCAGCAGTGTGGGAAATCGTTTAACCAAGCAGAAAATTTGCGGAAACACGAAAGAACCCATAGTGGAGAGAAACCTTATACATGCAAGCAGTGTATGAAGTCTTTTACCGAAGCGGGAAGTCTACGGATACACGAAAGAACCCATAGTGGAGACAAACCTTATACATGCAAGCAGTGTGGGAAGTCGTTTACCCGAGCACAAGATTTGCGGATACACGAAAGAACCCATAGTGGAGAGAAACCTTATACATGCAAGCAGTGTGGGAAATCTTTTACCCAAGCAGGAAATCTACGGAAGCACGAAAGAACCCATAGTGGAGAGAAACCTTATACATGCAAGCAGTGTGGGAAGTCGTTTGCCCGAGCAGAATATTTGCGGAAACACGAAAGAACCCATAGTGGAGAGAAACCTTATACATGCAAGCAGTGTGTGAAGTCGTTTGCCCGAGCAGAATGTTTGCGGAAACACGAAAGAACCCATAGTGGAGAGAAACCTTATACATGCAAGCAGTGTGGGAAATCTTTTACCCAAGCAGGAAATCTACGGATGCATGAAAGAATCCATAATAGAGAGAAACCTTATACATGCCAGCAGTGTGGAAAATCATTTATCAATGCTGAAGGTCCGCCGGTGAAAAGAGTCGTGCAAGGAAATGTTTGCGTTGTATGTGTAAAGCGTCATGGAAGTTCTTATCAGTTAACCGAGGAAACTGGCGAATGTTCTCGAAGTGAGAACACCTCTGAGTTGACATCGCTTTCAGGGGAGGAATCCATTCAGGTGAAGAGGGAAATCTGCTGGATTTGTCAAGAGGAATTTCACAACGAGACCAGTCTTATGGAACATTACCAGAGTCATGGAATTAATTGAAAGTCTTGAATAAAATGTACCATCAAAACGAACAGTGTTTCGAGGATATCGCGAGTGCAATTGCGCGCGAGACAAGATGGTTGCGTGGTGCGCGGAATTTATGCGCACTAACAACAGGAGGCACCTTCCTTAAAGGTGAGGGCGCAGTGTTGGCGCAGTGGTTAGGCCACTCACCTTCCACCAATGTGGCCTTGGTTCGATCCCGGACTTGGCGTCATATGTGGGTTGAGTTTGTTGTTGGTTCTCTACCGCCGACCGGTTAGCTCAGTGGTACTCACCGGACTACCGTGCGGGAGGTCGCGGGATCAATCCCCGGCCGGATCAACACTCAGGGTCTTTAAATAATTGAGGAGAAAGTGGTGCCTTTGTAATGACATCTACAAACGGTTAGACTTTCTAGTGTTCTCGGATAAGGACGGTAAACCGTAGGCCCCGTCTCACAACTCTTCATAATTCTCTGATTCTGTGGGACGTAAAAGAACCACTAGGGACGTAACAAAACTGTGGCAGTGACCACCCCTAGTGTCTTTCTTAATTTAATATTGACATTACGGGGGCACTCACAACTCAACTTCATTAATTGTAAACTGCGTTATAAGCAGTCTTGCAAAGTCCCCCGGCCAGTGTTGTAAAGCGCCTAGAACAGCTAGTGATATAGGCGCGATAAAAATAGAGATGATAATGATGATGATGATGATGATGATGATTATTATTATTATTTTATAACTCGCACTCAATTCGTTTCGGTGACGTAGCCGAGGCCAACAGCCGGGGAAAGCCTGGACAAAAACAGAACGCACATGCGCCTGTTTCATTACAGCGGTTGAAGATGAGGGACTTCGATGTTTACAAAGTTGTACTGTCAGAAACAGAGGCAAATTATGATTTCAAAACCCTTGCGGTGTAGATCAGTCGTTACCGTCCATGTAAGTTCCTGTAAATTTAACACGTCACCCGCTTGCGATCGATTTTAGCTCTCGCTTTTGAGCTAATTTATACGGAACATGAGGCGGAATTTGTTGTGCTCGAAACCTTCGGCGATGGAAACTGTGCCTGCTGTTGCAGAGCAGCCTCGTTGATGCTATTTGGGACTAAGGAACATCACCTGGAACTCAGAGTCCGAACTCTTGCTGAACTTGCCAACTATAGTTTTTTTTTATGTAGGTGAGGGAGAAGCCATCGCTATTATGGAATCGAAGCTGAGATTCGAATAGCAAAACTACCTCAGGTTACGATTTAATTTTACTTGTTCAGTAGCTGAAGGATCCTTGTTCCTCAAGTGATGAGCTTTCATTTCTTTGAGCATACGGTCACTTGTATAATTCCTCACAGTTAACTCGGGATGTGAATGTATCATTTAAGGTGGTCTTCCACTCACAATTTATTTTTTTTTAATATTTGGTGGGTTCAATTCATCATGGTACCACTGAAGAGATCATCCAAAAGTATGAAGATTTATGACAGTCATTGACATTTGGTAACCATGGTAAGCAGTTTCCAGGCCCCCGACCGTCAAAAAAGAGCCACTTCTTGTTCTTTTCCTGAAAGGATATCTAAAGAACCAGAGGTCCCATACAGACAATACTGGTATCAATAAATACTGGTATCAATAAATACTGGTATGCTAAACCTTTTAGGGCTTTTGAGACATTTATATGTTAATTAGACAATTATATGTTATGTTATATTAGACAATTATATGTTAATTTTGGCAGTAATCGTGACCCCAAAATTGCAATGAAACCTCCTGCAGTTCAACATTATTTATTTTTCTGAGGTTCACAGCACAAGATCGGCTTGAAAGGAAACTCCAGCGAAAATTTCATTTAAATTGCACAAAAGGCAGCCGAGATATCTTTTTTTATCGTGACTGCTGCTGTGGCAAAATTGCAACACCGACAAAACTAAGGATAAAGTTTTCAGTCAGTAAAAAAGGATATCTATAACCATGGTAAAAGTGCTCTGTGTTCATTTCAGGTTGTATGCATTAAAATGAACCAGATACATATGTGTCACCCTCTTTAGCTTGTTGATTGTCATTTTCCCCTTTCGTTTGGATTGCTTGGGAGGCGGAATTTTCCGAGCTGAGGCAGAGATTCCGGTGTCTTTTTCACTCTTCTTTGAATGCTGATTGCCATGAAACCGATGTTTCGTATTTAAAACTAACGCGAGTGATAAAATTTCCAATGAAACCACTAGAATACGGGACTGAAGAGAGTCTCATCCGAAATGGCCGATCGAGCATGTGAGATTGTTGTCTACGTCTTGGGTCATGTTCGCTTACTTAAATGCCTTAAGCAATTCTTGTGAAAGCTATGTCCTAAAAGAATTTTCTCTAAATTTCACTGTCGCGTCAGAAATTCGTGTAAAAACAGAGCTGGAACTTATAAAGGAATGCCTTAGGATACCAAAATCAGTGAAAGTAGAAATGACCAATTTCTAACAAAAATTTCGAAATTTTGAGTCGAAGACCTTAAGTTCATTCAATTAAACGGACACTTTTGAACTGCAGTTTCATGTTTTATTATTTCGTATTGAGTTTGGTGTCTTCATATTTGTTGATAATTCAAGTGAAGTGTCACTTAATGTATGCTCGAGCAAGTTTTTAGAAGGGAGTAGACTTGACTTTCCAATAAGATGATGGTGTTTCGGCAGCTAATTATTTAGCGCCAACAACAACTGAGACATTTGTCTCACCTTTCGGATTTTTGTCTAGGCCTAGCTTTTTCGCCCGGACCACGTAATCCGAAACGAATTGTCCGAGAAGAAACAGAGAGAGGCCTAGGAACTAGGCAATGTTTTATAAACTTCTCAACCTTTTGGAAGCTCTTGAGCGATAAGATATCCTCTGTTCCCAGTGAAGTTTATTGCTATTTATCCCATTTTCGATATTCCATCTTGCGTAAAGTTTACTAGAGGGCTGAAAAATGTCTCAGACACCAAAGACAATACCATAAATTTTAAACTATTACCGTTTTGAAATACACGACTTGACCTCCAATTTTTATGCCATGAAATGAAAGAATTAATCCTATTCAACAGACCATGATGTTTATTTTTTATGGTCCTTTAACAGGGTAAGCAGAACGTTTCGCACCCTATCGAGTTCGTCCCATTCGATTTCGCCCCCAAAATATCAAGGTCACCCATTTTTTTAACTGTTCACTCAACTATAGGTACAATAGAAGGTCAGTAAAGGAATACGGTAATTAGAACTGTTAATAGTAGAGAAAGTGCAAGATATAGTTTACTAATTAAATGCCATTCGTCGCCTTAAACATGTTTAAGATTGAGAGTAAGTGGAACAAAATACACACACTAAATCCAAAGACAAAGATAGAATGGCGCCCATTACATTTATCGAATTCGCCTCGTTACTTACACTATTGAAATTAAAGTGTTATTGCTTCAAATAAAAGTGTTACTGCATGAAATAAAGGTGTTATAACTTCAAACGTAATCTTTTTTACATTTCCTTCAAACTGAAATGGTCGGGATCAACTAACAAACAGAAATCAGAGAAAACATCGCATTCGCTATTTATTTCTCTATGCGCATGCATGGTGTGTTTAGCTTTCTGTTTTATTTAACCCATTGGCGCTCGTGCTGGCCAAAACCGGCCGCACAAGACTCCCATGCTTCAAAACATTGCTACCTTCTCAATCGCACGAATATTGCCTTAACTGTCAGTTGTGAGCACGAAATGGAATGTCCTTTAAATTTGCATATCCAATAAACGCAAGAAACATAGCGTTTTTACAAAATATGGCCTTTTTGCCTTTATGTTTTTTAAAGAAATCATCGTCGAAAAACCAAACTTCAACCATCATAACAAAATTCAGTCCTTGTTCTAGCTCAGAAATGACCTTTTTTGTTCATATTCTTCTCCCGAGCGTAGATACAGTGTGTGGGTGTCAAGCAATCCCACCTCAGACAAACAAGTAACTGAACAGTGTGCGAAAGCCAACAAACTCCTCGGCTTTGTGCGCCGAGCTTCTAGGTACATTCAAAGCACCCAAACGCGTCGTACAGTCTACCTTTCTATCGTCCGGTGTCATCTCGGCTACGCAACACAAGTATGGTCTCCACAGTCTATTGGACTACTTAAACGAGTTGAAAACGTGCAGCGCCGTGCTACAAAACTAATTTTGAAGCTCCCCTTCCGTTGTGACGTAACCTATAAGACCCGCCTTCAATTAACAAATTTGTTACCCATTTCATACTGGCGTGAATATTTGGACATGGTTTTTTTCTACAAAGCTGTTAATAACTTAGTTTTCATAGACAGTGAAGCTCTACCTGTAACTAGACAATTTACGAGATCTACTAGGACATCGAGCAGCAGTGCTATTACTTATATTCCTAACCGAAGTAGAACTGTTACTTATCAACGTTCATTTTTCATACGCGCGTGCCGCACATGGAATGTTCTTCCCGCTGAGCTACGCACAAGTCACATCTCTTTAGCTTTATTCAAAAAATTATTAATTCAATATTATAAAAAGGCTTTGAACTTGTACGACGTTGACGACATTAGAACTTGGAGAACAATCTGTCCTAGGTGTAACACAGCGAGGTCTCTCCTATGCCCGCCAACGTGCTGCTTCTAGCAATTTGGTCTCCCGCCATGTCTCCTCTCAAGTTTTATACTTACATATTAGTATTTTTTATATAAATAATTAACGAGGGATCCGCTGTAATTGGCTATGCTGTAGTGGTCTCCCTGCTTAATTATTATATCTTTGGTATTTTGTTTCTATTTTTTGCTTCTATTCTGTTTGTATTTTAGTTAGGCGAAGCTAAATAAATAAATAAATAAATAAATAAATAAATACAGCCTTTTGTTCCAGCGTATTCGGGCCTTTCCGCCATTTTCAACATCTCGACCGCATTGCATGCTGGGAAATAACGAGAATTTTTGACAGCGCCCGTTCCTTCCCCCAATTCTTTCACATATAAACTAAGTCTTCAGCCACTCCGACCTACCGCCAAAAATTCGTGCTTGTGGTCATCTTCAGTGCTCACAAATTCCAAAATACGCGGCGGTAGGTCGAGAAATTCATCAATAGTCAAGCCCCAAAGGTACTAAGTGTCCGACCGGCCAAATTCCCAGTTCGTCGAGTAACAAGCCAAATTCGACATCAAAGTACATCACCTTGCTCGATTCTTTGAGAAAGTGGACTCTTAGCTACCGTCACGCTTAATGATGCTCATCAGGCAGCGACTAAAGATGAAAAATGGCTGTAAACTTAGCAAAAATCGCAAGCAAACCGAACTTGAACTGTTCTTGTAGCTCCACGTATGAAAAATAGCCACGTCAGAATGACGTTTTCAGAAACCTTGAGCCTCCAGTGCCTTAGGACAGCACCACGTTTCCATGGTAGTTTGAAATAAAGAGTCACGAAATGCTATGGATCGTTTATAGGTGGAAAATCACTCCGAAAACGTAAAGACGGCCGGGCGCCAATGGGTTAATTTCATACATAGACCTTTTAGTTTGTGCTATTTGGTTAAAGTTAAATTAAATGTCAAGGTTCTTTTCATTCCAACCTAAACAGGACTGTCAATGACATTAATGAATTCAGGTCAAACTGAAATCGAATTGTGTCTTCGTGTAAAAAAATTGTGTGAGTTAACAAGGTTCATTTTCGATAAAAAAAAATTTTTTATGTCGGTTAACAAAGTTCATTTGCCATAATCGAGCGCGTAACATAATTTGATCTCTTGCCTTTGCGAATTTTAGCTATTTCGTTTATTTGCGTCGCATATTTCTCATATCCACGTTTTCTTATTCCCCTTGATTCACAAAATTAAGTTGTAATCCCACGAGCTCATATGTTTTGCGAGTCCTGTCCAGCGTTAATTTTCTTTAATTTACGCGCGAAGGCATTGTGGGAATGGGCGTTTTGTTTATGGCGGCCTTCTTGAAGAAGGAGTGTCGCATCTGAAGCTACGTCGTTACAAACAAAACTGGCACTGCAAAGTTACTTCTTGTTGAGGTGAGCCTTGATTTATGTTCCTTTTATTATACTTGTGGCTGTAGTTTATCCAGGACAATCGAGATCGAAAAGATACAGGGGCGCGCTGCGCGCCTCGTAACATCTGATCACCAGAATATATGAACTTGGCAGCGTCAATACGCTTTTAAAGGATCTCGGTTGAAAGTCACTAAAGATCAGGAGGGAAGTAGACAGTCTCTGTCTTCTCAAAAAGGGTTTAGATAACAACGCAATCCTGCCCCTGGATGAATTATCAAAGCCGGCCAGAAAGACAAGACATATGCACAATAGATGATATATAGATTTAGCCAAGCCTAAAAGCGGAGCTCCACGATTATAATTTTTTTTACTGGCATTGAGCAACGTTTCATAGCTTTCCGCCCTTGCGCCAATATTTTATATTTAGAGCAGTCAACAGTCAACAAACATTACAAGAAAACAATACACGAGGCGTATGTTTGTTCGAAAACAAATTTAAACAATCAAAAACGATCAAACATTTTCATCCAAAATCGTGTTGGACGAGCATGTTTGAACGTTTACTCTCAACATTGTATTTAAATGACTTTCCATGTTTGATCGAGATCAAACATTTTCATCAACAGTCTACGACATTATCTAAAATGAATTGAAAATCAGTACGGACGACATCCAATTTCAAGCGGTGCACAGAGTTGGGAGGGTTCGCCCCGCGATTAACGAACAAGCTAAGGCCTCTCCACGTCCCATTATCGCTCGATTTCTTCTTAGGGAAGACAGAGATTATGTATTGAAAGTAAAAAACAAGCTGAAGAAATCTGAAAAATACAAGGACGCGTACATCACACAAGATTATGCAAGAGCGGTTCAGATGGAAAGAAAGACTCTAATAAAGGCGATGTTTAAAGCAAAGGATAAAGGTTTGGACGCTAGAATGCTGAGTGCTGAGTGGTTCGCTGAGTGGTTTCGCCGACATAGCAGGCATGAAATAAATTAAGTTGTATTTTTCGAGAGAGATAAAATAGAGAAGTCTTACCTGGACTGATGCGAAGACCACGAAAGCTGCCTTACCAGGGATATGAATATTGCTTTGAACACGCGGACATACAACAGCTTTAAGTTGACACACAGCATCTTTCTTGACTGACCTGTTACGGCCATTATTAGGTGACTGTTTCCGTACCATCCTCCTCTAACTTAAATCACATCAGTTTTGGTTAATTACCCAAAGGCCTATCATAAATAATTTCATGCTGTAAATCCCCAGACGCAAGCCATTGTAAAGATCCACCTGACGGCGAGGCACTTTTCCAGTTTCATACTTTACTTTTATTATTTTTCCGCAATGTTTGTGAATAGATGGACGGTCAGAGACACGGTGCAGCTAGAGTTATGTGGTATTTGGGTGTTGATCCTTGTGCATATAAAAAGGTCTTGCGGTGGAAAAAGGAAATGGATGCTATGGGGCCAGCATCAATGTACCTATATGTATAATTACTAGCTACAGATTCCATTAACATGTGAATGAACACTAAAGTAGTAGTGAAAATGAAGCCTGAAAAAAAAAAGAGGCTTGTACTGGATTCGAACCCATGACCTTTGCGATACCGATGCAGTGCTCTACCAACTGAGCTAACAAGCCAACTGGGAACTTTTCATTTTCTTGGTTCGTAATATACCCGTGAGTGATGAATATATTTGAAGTGCAGATTAAAGAGTGAACATGTGAATGATCATCGCAGTTATGATAAAATAACACCTGAAAAAATTCTTTCATTCTCACAAAATTCATTCTCACAGATCCCATTAAGTTTCAATTTAATACTTCCCCCCCTTTACCATCCCACAGAGATGTCCACTTCGAAGGCGGCAAATTGCAACCAGTGTGGGAAGTCGTTTACCCGTGCAGGAAATTTGCGGGTGCATGAAAGAACACATAGTGGAGAGAAACTTTACACATGCAATCCGGACCGCCGACCGGTTAGCTCAGTGGTAGAGCACCGGACTAGCGTGCGGGAGGTCGGTGGTTCAAACCCCGGTCGGACCAACACTCAGGGTCTTTAAATAATTGAGGAGATAGTGCTGCCTTTGTAATTACATCTGCAAATGGTTAGACTTTCTAGTCTTCTCGGATAAGGACGATAAACCGTAGGCCCCGTCTCACAACTCTTCATAATTGATTCTGTGGGACGTAAAAGAACCCACACACTGTTCGAAAAGAGTAGCGGACGTAGTTCCCGGTGTGATGGTCTATCTCTCATCTGATGATGTTCTTTGAAGGCCGTAAGTTAGATAACTCATTGGGTTAATTACGTCACCTTCATTAAATAAAGAATATTGTATTGTATTGTATTGTATTGTAATCAATGTGGGAAGTCGTTTATCCATGCAGGAAATTTGCGGGTACATGAAAGAACCCATAGTAGAGAGAAACCTTATACATGCAAGCAGTGTGGGAAATCGTTTACCAAAGCAGAACATTTGAGGAAGCACGAAAGAATCCATAGTGGAGAGAAACCTTATACATGCAAGCAGTGTGGGAAGTCATTTAACCGAGCAGAACATTTGCGGAAACACGAAAGAACCCATAGTGGAGAGAAACCTTATACATGCAAGCAGTGTGGGAAGTCGTTTATTTTAACAGAGCAGAACATTTGCGGAAGCACGAATAAACCCATAGTGGAGAGAAACCTTATACATGCCAGCAGTGTGGGAAATCGTTTATCCATGCTCTAGGTCCGCCTGTATGTATGTGCGCTGTATGTGCAAAGGTTCATGGAAGTTCTCAGCAGTTAACCGAGGAAACTGGCGAGTGTTCTCAAAGTGACAACACCTCTGAGTTAACATCGGTTTCAAGGGAGCATTCCAATCAGGTCAAGAGGGAAATCCGCTGGATTTGTCAAGAGGAATTTGACAACGAGACCAGTCTTATGGAACATTATGAAAGTCATATGGAATTAATTGAAACTCTTGAATAAAATGTAGTGGAACACCTGCTTTCCGACCAAACATGCAATGAGCAGATCAATTAGCCTGCGAGCAAGCTCTCCCGGGGAGTGGGGAGCTAGCGAGCTTGCGCGCAGGCTACAGATCGGTGATTGAACAATATTTACCTTGCAACTCTTCGCCTCTTGTCTGTCGAGACGAACACTAACCTTGGCGATGCTCCGTACGCAAAGGCAATTTAAATTTTCTGTTGTCAAGTCGGTTGTGTTCTTGTTTCATACCAGTCAGTTTTATTTTCTCGTTGTATTTTCGGGATGCATCGTCCGTAAAAATGCAACTGGGTTTGTTGTTGGAAATATAGTTCCTCTACTATTCAGTGCCTATACCTCTCCAGTAGGAGTATGATGGTCAACAGGCCACTGTACTCGTGGTTTTCGCGGCTGAAAGTAAAAGAAATTTCACTTTTCACGTTATTTCATGTTTTGGTTTTCACATGGTGGTTTGCATGTGCTTAGTTATCGTAGTTCAATACCATTACACTGTACATTTGAGCAAATTTGAAGTTACGGACGATAGTTGACTGTTTAATGGAGTATCACTGAAACAGCAATGTTTAAAAACACAATTGATTAAAACGTTAATGTAACATATAAGTTCCTAGGTTACGGCGGTCTTTTGTTAGCTCTATGCAATAAAGTGTTAAACAAACTAAATGTATGCTGAAGTGCACGCAGAGTCTTAATCCGACACACTGAAATAAGGCCAAACTGGATGCCAAATTATATGCCTAGTAATTTTCAGTTAAGCCTCATTTTGCTCAGAGCTCTTAAATAGATAGATAGACAGACAGACAGACAAACAGACAGACAGATAGATAGATAGATAGATAGATAGATAGATAGATAGATTGATAGATAGTCTTTATTTACCCACGGACAATTCATCAGCTATAAATAATGCATTAAATGGATAAAATACTATTTATAAAACACTATACTTAAAACATAGACCTAACTAAAAGCTGCTTTTCACGAATGCCGTGCCTCAACGTACTTCTTTGGTTAAACGTTTAAATATCCTAAGAGACTCTGCTTGTCTTCGTCACAAGGAAGACTGTTCCAAAGAGTGGCACCACTATAGCTAAAGCTATTTTTATAGTAGTTTGTGCGCGGCAATGGAACATTAATAAAGGGGATTAGTTTCTAAGGAAACTGTGGTGCTGCCTCTGTGGGGGAGTGAAACACGAAAATTTGGTTTATCAACGGAGTTGATGATGTAAATTGACCACCGTACAGGGATTCGATTAGCTGACGTTTCGAGCGTTAGCCCTTCGTCGGAGCGAATCGAGGAATTGTGGGTTGTGTACGGTTTATATACAGAAAATGGAGCTACACTATTGGTGGTAACATGGTAACGTGAAACTGAAACAGAAATAAATTAATTGAACGAAAAGCGCTTGTTGGTACCGTGGGGATGAAGAGTGCCGATTTGAAAGATTGATCTTTTCAAATCACGTTACCATGTTACCACCAATAGCGTAGCTCCATTTTCTGTATATAAACCATACACAACCCACAATTCCTCGATTCGCTCGGACGAAGGGCTAACGCTCGAAACGTCAGCTAATCGAATCCCTGTACGGTGGTCAATTTACATTATCAACTCCGTTGATAAACCAAATTTTAATGGAACATTAAGTTTATTCTCAGAGTCTCTTAGATTATACGTGTTTTCTCGCCTTTTAAATTTTGAACATAAATAGTCTGGAGCTAAACCGCGCAGAGACTTGTAGACCATTGTGGCTCTTTTTATTTGCTGCTGGGAAGCTAGGTTTTTCCATCCCAGGAGCTCAAACAAGTGACCGTCATCAGCATCAGTCTCCCCAAACAATACTACAATAGTCAAAATGTGGCTGAATCAGAGCTTGATATATTGGATGCAAAGTCACTTGAGGGACAAGGTGTCTTATTCGTTTTATGGTCCCAATGCCAGAAGCGACCTTCTTTGTTCATTAGTTTATCGATGTGACTGCTCCAGTTGAGTTTGTTATCGATGGTCACTCCAAGAGATTTTGCTGTGGTGACCTGGCTAACTTGATTATCAACAACAACATGATTTATATCCCCCAGTTAGTGACATTACAGACATATAATCGTTTAAATAAAAAGAAAAAGAGGGGACTGGGCATGGTTACCTGAAATAACCATAAAGTTAAAAAGGGCAGCCACGGCGAGTTTAACAAAACTGATCATACTAATTTAGGTCGGGATTGTCATTAATTGTGAGTGTCGGAGAATCTGTGAGAGTACTTAATCTCTGCCTTGAACCAATGAGCATAATCTCGGTTTATGCCCATACCAGAATAGGTCTAATATCAGTTTTTATTATATGACTGGCTCTTTCAGTGGTCAAGATGAATCAATTCGCCTGCTATGATTGGCTACACGCGAGGTCAAGATGGAACCATCTTGACCGCTCGGGATAGCCCGTTCGTCCCGCGTTTTACTGTCTTTTAATAGCGTCCTTTACGTCATATAATGTATCCTTAATTTACCAAGCTTGTTCGGTCAAGATGGCGGGTATGGGCCTCGTTCGTTCGTATGTGTGCCTTTTTTTTTTTTTTCGCGCAAAAAAAGAACTTGGTCAATATCCCACCATCTTGACCTCATGCTTGGCCAATAACACATATCATTATATGACTGGCCCTTTCAGCGGTCACGATGAATCCATTCTGCTGCTGTGATTGGCTACCAACGACGTCAAGATGGAGCCATCTCGACCGCTCGGGATACGAGCGTGTTTACGGACCTCGACTTCTTTTCGGTCCAGAAAGACGCAAAAAAAAGAACTTGGCCAATATCCCGCCAAGTTGACTTCATGCTCAATAACCCATATATACAATTCACTGGTATTGTTAGGTAACTGGAAAGTACGATCATCATTGCTTTTATTGCTGTTCATGTTGTTTAATAAAGGTTTAATTAAGGGGTTTCCGAGGAATTTTCAGATTTTATGACGGTAGCGCTTCAGCTAATTTGCCGATAATGTATTTGCATTACGCAATCATCTTGTTAGCCCCGCCAAAGTCTTGGAAAAATCGAGATTATTTTAAGTTTGCTCTTGATTTAGTAGTAGGCCGGAACAGATTTACAGAATTGACAACATGTTGTTGTTGTTGACAGTAAAATACAGTAATAAAAGGAAGCATATTTGTAGAATCGGTTCTATTGAAATCGAAGAAATTGAAGAGAAGTTTCTTTGCCAAGCGCAACACAGAATACGGAAGCATCACTGAAAGTGTTCAGAAGGAATCGTTGCAAAGAAACTCGGTAATTTTATTGCTGAAGGGCGGTGCCTGCTAATACGAAGACATTTTTTCGCGGACTATCACTATGCAAAAAATGAGTAGATGTTGGTAAGGGCTATTGAAAATTGAAAAGAAAATTTGGTGTAACCACGCATTTTTTAGAGATAATTAAGTCCAAAGGTGGAGAAAATAGAGACCTTTCGAAAAAAAGAAAAGAAGAAATATTTCTCTGAACATTGGAATCTCCTTGGAATTTCCTTTTACATACACTAAAGCAACAACAAACCAGAAGCTTTGAAATACATAACAATTGCTGGTATAAAAACTACTTATTATGTGGTATTCCTTAGAAAATCAATGCATTGGAGCCATTTTTGACTCCACTTTTACAATGGAGCAAAAAAAAAAAAAAAAAAAAGCAGTCGGAATATATTTTGCTAACTATGAAAACTCACCATGTGTTAAGTAGGCTTACTACTTTCATTTTATAAGGTAAAAAGTGGGGTCACCGCGCGTTTTTTAAGGCTATATTGGTTAATTTAAACTTTTAAGGCACAGTTTTGGCGCTACTCTCTCCCTAGCAAGTTATATATTTCCTTGGGCATGCTGGGATATCCGATATGGCGGCAAACGCCGGAGGGAAAAGTTTTCTTGATTCTTCAAAAATTAGAAGTCAATTTATTCAATCAAGATGGCTTTGAATGCTGCGAAAAATTTCGAAGACGTTTTGAGATGAGAATTTTGCGTAACTTTCAAAGTTCTTTTGCAATATAACTTTGTGTAGTTTTGTCAATTACTTGCATATTTGTTTCTTGTGGTTGTATTAACTGTCTGGAAGGAGTTTTGAGAGCCGGTTGCCAGGATTCCTTGCTTCTGATCTTCTGCAGTTCGTTTTTCAGGCTAATTAAGACCAATTAAGCTGAAGCTTTTCGTCAGGTACGAAGGCGAGTCATCGTTTATGTAAGATAAGTTAACTTACGTTCGATGAAAACATCTTTCTTTTTAGTATTGTAGAAAAAGCAATAAAATCAAAGAATAAAACCGAAGCGGATTTGTTATTTTTTTTTTTATTTTTTTTTTCCAACAACTTTATAGTTTATTGTAACAAAACAAAACTGCTTTACAATAATTACAGTAGTTCAGATTACAAAACATTACAATTGACAATTTACACTATTCTACAATACTTGCGTTACAATAATTACTAATGAAACAAAACTAACAAGCTAAAAGGAAACGAGATTACATTACGCAAAATATATATGCATATAACTAGTCAAACAAAACTAAAACGCTAAAGGGATACAAGATTACACTACGCCAGAACCAAAAAAAAAAAAAAAAAAAAAAAAAAAAAAAAATATATATATATATATATATATATATATATATATATATATATATATATATATATATATAATAGGTCAATCAATGTTTGAAGAATGGTTTTCGTGGAGCGCTCAACTTTTCAGGAGCTGTAAATATTCTTGTGTAAAGATTTCCAGACTTCAGAAGTGATTCATAATCGCTTTATTGCAACAGCTCTGTTTCGTATAGCCAAATACTGACTACACTCATCAGGCAATAGCGACGAATGACCGTTAAATTTGAATGCTGGCAATATAAACAAATAGTTGCGTGAGCGCGCGCCTTGCGCGTGCTGTAAATTAACAGTTACGCTATGTTATTCGAAAGTTTCTGAGTACGTATTTGTTCCTGTGAGGGCAAGAACTTGCTAATTCGTTTCGTTTGTTTAGGGTGCACAATCCCTTTCTGCAGATAATAATGAACTTTTCATAAAGACACAAGCTACATTTCTTCGTGATATTATCATAAGGTTTACATGTTCTTAGTACTTTCCACTTTATGTGAAAGGGTTTGTTGCCGTCTTTCAGGGTCCATATGTGTTTGGATAATTCAGTTTCGTTCCTTCGCTTGATGTGTCGGAATGATGTCATGTGGTTCCTGTACCGTTCCTTGAAGTTTGATGCTAATCCTACGTAGGATTCGGTTGTAGATTCCGTTGCCACTGTTGCTTGGTAGACAACGTAGGCCTGGAGGCATTTTCCTTCAAGGGGGCATTCGGGTTTCTTTCTGCAGTTGCATTCCTTTTGTTGTTGATGTTGAGGCACCGTTGGTGTTTTTGGGATGGTCTTTTTGTTGTGTGACGCGATCATGGATTTTATGTTCGGCATGCACGAGTAGCTGAGTTTAAGTGTGTGCCTGTTGAAAATCTTATGTAATATGTGGCTCTTTGGGAAGCATATATCCACGATGTTCAAAAACTTTTTACCGATGTTGGTTCTGACGTTACAATCCCATGGGGGGTTGTACCAGGTGATGTTCCTTTTTCGATTCTTCCTTCGTCTATTTGCTTGGTTTGTTGGCGGGTTGTATGTCCGCTTTCATCGAGGGCTTTTTGGTAGGGTGCAATGGCTTCGTCGAAGATTTCTCGGCTGGATGATATGTTGCTGAGTCTTTGATTGATGTTTTTGGGGATGTTCCTCAGTAACGCCGGCGGGTGGTTGCTCTGTTGATGGACGTATATTAAAAAAAACAAAACAAGAAGTCTGTAGAGTGTTTCAATCAAATGGCCTGAGAATCACAATTGATGCGAATAAGAAAATAGTGAACTTCTTGGATGTGACCTTTGATCTAAGAAACGGGAGTTACAAACCATACACAAAGCCGAACAACAGATTAATATACGTCCATCAACAGAGCAACCACCCGCCGGCGTTACTGAGGAACATCCCCAAAAACATCAATCAAAGACTCAGCAACATATCATCCAGCCGAGAAATCTTCGACGAAGCCATTGCACCCTACCAAAAAGCCCTCGATGAAAGCGGATACAGCCACAGACTTACATACAACCCGCCAACAAACCAAGCAAATAGACGAAGGAAGAATCGAAAAAGGAACATCACCTGGTACAACCCCCCATGGGATTGTAACGTCAGAACCAACATCGGTAAAAAGTTTTTGAACATCGTGGGTATATGCTTCCCAAAGAGCCACATATTACATAAGATTTTCAACAGGCACACACTTAAACTCAGCTACTCGTGCATGCCGAACATAAAATCCATGATCGCGTCACACAACAAAAAGACCATCCCAAAAACACCAACGGTGCCTCAACATCAACAACAAAAGGAATGCAACTGCAGAAAGAAACCCGAATGCCCCCTTGAAGGAAAATGCCTCCAGGCCAACGTTGTCTACCAAGCAACAGTGGCAACGGAATCTACAACCGAATCCTACGTAGGATTAGCATCAAACTTCAAGGAACGGTACAGGAACCACATGACATCATTCCGACACATCAAGCGAAGGAACGAAACTGAATTATCCAAACACATATGGACCCTGAAAGACGGCAACAAACCCTTTCACATAAAGTGGAAAGTACTAAGAACATGTAAACCTTATGATAATATCACGAAGAAATGTAGCTTGTGTCTTTATGAAAAGTTCATTATTATCTGCAGAAAGGGATTGTGCACCCTAAACAAACGAAACGAATTAGCAAGTTCTTGCCCTCACAGGAACAAATACGTACTCAGAAACTTTCGAATAACATAGCGTAACTGTTAATTTACAGCACGCGCAAGGCGCGCGCTCACGCAACTATTTGTTTATATTGCCAGCATTCAAATTTAACGGTCATTCGTCGCTATTGCCTGATGAGTGTAGTCAGTATTTGGCTATACGAAACAGAGCTGTTGCAATAAAGCGATTATGAATCACTTCTGAAGTCTGGAAATCTTTACACAAGAATATATATATATATATATACATATACTTACATTTATACTTGGTTGAATAACAAAGAAGGTGGAAAGATCCATTTCTTTTTAAAAATATTATAATTCTTATTTTTTAAACTTATAAAACGTTCAATTTCATACTTCAATTTCAGTCTGACCTTAAATCTCTGTAAGTCAGGGTGCACGTGATCTCTCCTGCAGTCCCTGCATTAATCCGTTATGTGTCGAACTTCTTCTTTATTAATCGATTCCTTTTGATAAGTTTTTACAGCGTTATGTTTTATTTGCCACTTCACTTGATCTTCCGTGATTCGGTGTAATTTCATAAAACACACCACAATAACGCTTTCTTTTAAAGAATTTTGGTATACGAAGCATGTTGCCAATCCTGAAAAGCTATCCGCTAAATAAAGAGCTTACAAAAATACGGTGACCATCAAAACAAACACAGTCTTTCGACGATATCGCGAGTGTAATTGCGCGCGAGACAAGATGGCTGCGTGGTGCGCGGAAGGTATATGCGCACTAACAATAGAAGGCACCGTCCTTAAAGGTGAGGGCGCAGTTTTGGCCTGGTGGTCAGGCCACTCACCTTCCACCAATGTGGCCTTGGTTCGATCCCGGACTTGGCGTCATATGTGGGTTGAGTTTGTTGTTGGTTGTCTATTCCGGTTTTCCACTCTCTCTCCTCAACAATCAACATTTACAAATTCCAATTCCATAAGGATGCAGGACCTCCCTGAAAACCACTTCGATGAATGGAACTTCCTGGGTAAATATCGTGATTATCTTTATGCAAAACATGTGCGTTTCGTGGTTTTATTCTTTAATTTGTTTGTCGTTGCCAACGAAAATACGCTTTCATCGAACTTAAGCTACGTAAGATGACTTCTCATTCGCTGAATAACCGAAGAAAAAGCTCAGCCCAACTACCCTTAGTGATAGACTATGAAAATCAGCATCAAAGAATCACATACTGACTACGGGCATTTCTATGTATTTCAAGAATGAGGAAGCCACAAGAAGTGACTTCAAATGTTACCGACAAAAGAACACAAGGTATTCGATCGTGTTTCTCTGAAGACACGTCGCAGATCCCAAAACGGCAACTCATACTGGCAAATATTGACAATAAACAAAAATGCAGTTTTTCGCCCAGTGCCTGTACGGCTTTCTCCCAGGCCCTCGCAATCAATTCGTTTCGGTGACGTAGCCGAGGCGAACAGCTGGGGAAAGACTAGACAAAAAGGGAACGCGCATGCGCCTGTTCCATTATGAGAATGGCGGTTGAAGATGACGGACTTCGATGTTTACAAAGTTGTACTGTCCGAAACAGCGGAAAATTATGATTTCAAAACCTTGCGGTGTAGATAAGTTGTTATCGTCCATGTAAATTGAACACATCCTGTAAATTGAACACATCACCCACTTGCGATCGATTTTAGCTCTTGCTTTTGAACTAATTCATACGGAACATGAGGCGGAATTTGTTGTGCTTGAAACCTTCGGTGATGGAAACCGTGTACCTGCATGCTGTTGCAGAGCAGCCTCGTTGATGCTAACGCACCTGGAACTCAGAGTCCGAACTCTTGCTGAACTTGCCAAAAATAGTTTTATTTTTTATGTCGGTGAAGGAGAGGTCATCGCTATTATGGAATCGAAGCTGAGATTCGAATGGCTAAACCACCTCAGGTTACAATTTCATTTTACGTGTTCAGTACCTGAAGGATCCTTTTTCTGCAAGTGATGAACTTTCATTCAATTAAACGGACACTTGTGAACTGCAGTTTCATGTTTGATAATTTAGTGCTGAGTTTGGTGTCTTCATAGCGGAGCTCCGACGGCCCGAAGGGCCGCCAAGCGGAGCACCATACCTATAGAAACCCGTCAACTGCTTTTCTCATGGTAAAAATGGCTAGCGGTATTGCTCGTGGGCGCGTACGCACGACGACGACGACGACGACAGAGTCGCCCAATAATTAATAATATCCTAATAATAATCATAATAATCCAACATGGCGGCCATACTCCACCTGGCCCAGCTGACCAGCTACTTTACAGCGTACGTCTTTGATACTGGACATCCATCTTATAGCCAATTGACACCTGTCAAAACAAGGTATCTGCTGACCAGTGTAACGTGACCATATCGCGGGCTCAATTTAAGACCTCATCAAGGTCAGCTGTTTTTTTTAAGTTAACCGCTGACTAGGTACTTGCTTTCGATTGGATCGCAGGCTCAAGCCAGGTGTGGGACACCCAAACCAAATCGAGGCCTTTAAAATTTTTCGCGCGCTTTCTGCGGCTCGTAATTTCACATTGAGTTGGTTTCTTTATTTTGAGCAAAACAACTTCATCTTCTTCGATCGAAGTTTGTCTTTCGCGTAAAAAGCATAAAAATCAAGAACTTGTCAAAAGATACTCCGGAAGGTGAATTTTCAAGTGATGAAAGAAAGGACGAAAGATTTTTCTCAGGAAAAGCTTCGAAGATTGTGCGGTTGAAAACAGTATAATTCAACGCTTCAAGGGCTTTCACTTCACCGCGGCATCTTGCATCTCACCAAGAAAAGTCACTTAACAGTTCACCGGTATTAATGGGAGGAATGAGTAGCTCAAACTCTGTGGAAGAAGCTCTTTGTTTGGACAAACCGTTTGCTATTTTTGCGGATGCTTGTTTTTACTTTACTGAAGCTTACGTATTTTCAAGTGGTAGAAACCTCTACAACACAGGACAGTGAGGTAAATTAAATAACTAGAAGCTTAACATTTGGTTTAATCCTTGTTACTTTTGTTCAGGAATGAAACTTGTATTTTTCTCTCGAATGGATATAAATAACAATCATCTGTACTCGTTTTGGACGCAAAGAAGTAGTTGAATTGTTTGTTTGTTTTGTTACGTTGTTTTCTTTGCAAGCGAACGAGTGTTTTTACTTGGCTTGGCTGACTGTTTTCGACCTTGGTTCCTCCATAGCGTTAAGAAACTTTTGCCCTTATCTTATTAACATGTAATCGCAATGAGTCCTCGTAAAATTAAGGATTAAAGGCGGAAACTCAAGCTCGAGTAAAAATAAAAAATCCGATCAAATGCATGTGCATGTGCACTTCTCAAAATATGACATTAAGTTGTCAAAATGCTGCCAAAACAGTCAAAACTCAGCGCGCCTCACTCGTCATTTGAGAAAAGTATTTAAGAGATCTTCGTCGAAAGCAGCCTGTAAACAACAATTAAGTTTCGCCGTCTTTAAACATGTCGGCTTAATTTGTTTGAACCGGTAAGAATCAGCGAAATGGGTTGACTGGCTGGCTGGTTTTGATAAATTTTATAGTGGACGGGTCTGCGAGAGAAATGCTCGTTTGGTTTGGCAAGCGCTTTCTTCGTTATCTGGATGATGTTTTGCTACTGAAAATCATTAATTGAAGAAGGTTCTTCGGAAGACATGGGAAATAACAGTAAAACTATCAAAGCACTTAAGTGTTTTGTGTAAGCCAAGGAAAGATTTTGTGGGAAATGGCTCTATTATTCAGCTCTGTCGCATTCCGAGTGATTGCTGTCTCAGTGATTCCTGTTGACTGCTCTAAATCAGGTGTGGACCTCTTTTTTGTCTTTTCTACGGACATTTATGTCAAATTTGCTAAGCAATTTTTCTAGCTTAATACAAGATAGTTTTGTTACTTGTCTAATTTCTCCACCTTCTCCAAGAATCTTCGAAGAAATATTATTTGTATTGTGCTTTGTTTTCTTGTAATATGTTTGTTGTTCTATTGTTTCTGAACCGCGGTCAATTCCCGTTGACTGCTGTAAACGAAGAGTTTGTGCCCTTTATTTTCTTTTCTAGGGGCATTTATGTCAAAATAAATACCGATTTTCCTAGCCTTATCAGTACAAGCTATTTTTATTACTAGTTAGTCTTGTTTAATTTCTCCACCTTCTCCTTCTTCGAGCAAACACTCGCCGGCATCGTACTTTGTTAGCTTGTAGTGTTTTTGTTTTGTTTTGTTTTGTTTTTTTTTTGATCCGCTTTGAATCCCTTTACGCTTTCATCTGAAAGTAGTTAGGACTCAAGAATGTCTGTCTTTTTTTTTTTGCAAACGTTTACTATCGAAAACTCTTCGTTTTCCCTGCTGCTGCTCAATTGTTTTGGACACAAATTAAACTGGCGCAAATAAACCCTTGCGAAGTTGCTCGGTGAGAGTGTGCAGCTCCGATTCTAGGCTTGGCGTGGCTAAATATATATATGGCCTTCAGCTTTTCTTTTTTTAATCGCTACATAACAGACTGGAATGGTGTTCCATCGAACATCATGCATGCACCTTCTTTAAGCAGTTTTAAGTCCTATCTATTACATTATTAGTGTCAATCTTAAATCAAATGTAGCTTGTGAGTGACAAGTATGTAATTTAATTAGGTTTGCTTTGGATTGTATTTCAATTTTTAGTGTCAACTCAAAGCAGGGGTGACTTGTAAGAGACAAGTATTTGATTTAATTTGATTAGGTTAGCTTTGGGCCACGTTTTAATTTTCACCTCTTAGTTTTAAGAATGTGTAATATTAGATAATATTCTTTGTATGGGAATTTAGTTTCTCCCAATTATTCTCCAGTCATGCACTTTTTTGTTTTGTATCAACTTAGTTGCATTCGCATGACAAAGTATTATTAAACTTAAAACTTAAAATTAAACTTAAAGTAAGCTCTTTCTCATCAATGTACACATCCTTTGGACTTCCTTCTCCTGCATACAGTCTTTCAATTAATTTTATTAGTAGCTGGTCACACCAATCTTGTGCTATGTTTGGATGACATTTGGCATTAATGTTTAATAAAATCTCTGATGTTTGATGAAGTATGTTAAGGCCAAGTTAAGATGGCTAACACAGATTTCCAGCACTTTTGCTTTGATGAATCACCTTGATAGTGGTATCAACCAAATGCCTAATATTTTATTATCAAGTTGTTTGGTCTTGCACTTAACTGGCCAGAAGAGCAGCTGGATTTCTTTTTGAAAACACTGTAGGTGCATTGGGTGATGAGCTTAATGTTAGCAAGCAGTTTTTTTTTTGTGATAGTAAGGTCAAGAAGTAATTGATCAAAAGAAATATCTTGGTCTTAATTCATGGCATTTAAATATTTTTATTGATTTCCATGTATCTTTCTTTCATAATTTTTGTGACGCATACATATATCCAGAGGATACACAATTTCTGATTTCTGACTGTCTCATGGGAGGCTGTGGATAATTGAAATTGCATTCATTATGAAGTGATGATCTGAATCACTATATATCTGATGTGATACTGATTCCAAGGAGCAATCACCAGGCTTCTCCACCAATTTCTAGTGGCTCTAAACCATACCTAAGTAGCTAAGTATGTAACTAAGTTGCCTACAGTTGAACGGGGAAACAGTCCTGTCCTTAGGTATTGCTCTAAGATGTTAAGAAATGTTTTGTTTTAATAATTTATAGATGAAAACTAGCGTTGCAGGTTCTTTTTTAGACAAGGTATTAAAGATTGTTTTTAAAAAAAACCTACCTCAATATTTTTATTTTGCTTTTTTAACATCTCCGAACTCAGTTTGGAAAGGAATTTTTATTACCTTACTCAATACAACGCTTGTTTTTAGGAGGGGTGGGGGTCCAGATCCGTAAAAGGGGATTCATATCTGCTAGCAGTTCTGGACTAGGGGGTCCAAATCTGATCCACAAGCAGATCTGGACTGGAGGGTGCAAATCCACGTGGGGTCCAAATCCACTGTGCCACTGGCTCAGATCACCTTTCCATACTATTTTTTACAGCATTGGGTCTGTAGCTTGAGTGAGGTCAGATGGGTGATATGACAAGCAGACTATATGTAAATGCCAGTAGAAAAAGAATGCTTTTGGAGCTCCGCTTTTAGGCTTGGCTATATATATATATATTATTAGTTGATATTTCAAGAGAAGTGTACATGTCGCCTAATGTATGCTCGAGCAAGTTTTTAGAAGGGAGTAGACGTGACTTTCCAATAAGATGATGGCGTTTCGGCAGCTAATTATTTTAGTGCCAACAACAACTGAGAAATTTGTCTCACCTTTCGGATTTTTGTCTGGGTCTCGCTTTTTCGCCCGTATCACGTGATCCGAAACGAATTCACCGAGAAGAAACAGTGAGGCCTAGGAACTAGGCAATGCAGTTTTATAAGGATACTTCATTAATGTGATCAAGTTAGGTGAAGCCACTCAAAGGGCACTAAGGCCACAAGGTAGCGGGCATTACCCTTAAATCTACCAAAGCAAAGATTGAGCCCAAGCATTAGCAGCCATGGACAGCTGTTTCGCCTAGTTAGGCCTCATCAGCATGGCATAGCTAATTCTCAGGCTCAAGTACCCACATATCATTGAGTGGCTTCAGCTTACTTGAACACATTAATTTGTGAAGTATCCTTGTCACTCCAGCCACATCCCACAAACTTTACGTTTTCAATGCAGTTTTATAAACTTCTCAACCTTTTGGAAGCTCTTGAGCGATAAGATATCCTCTGTTCCGAGAGAAGTTTATTGTTAATTATCCCATTTTCATATTTCATCATGCGTAAAGTTTAATTACTAGAGGGCTGAAAAATGTCTCAGACCCCAAAGATAATACTATTTTTGTTTTGAAATACACGACTTGACCTCCAATTTTTATGCCATAAAATGAAAGTATTAATCCTATTCAACGGACGATGATGATTATTATTTTTGTTATGTTCGTTTAACAGGAGAAGCAGAACGTTTCGCCCCCTATGGAGTTCGCCCCATTTGATTTCGCTCCCAATTATCATGGGCACCCATTTTTAACTGTTCACTCCACTATATACTTACATTAGCAAGTCAGTAAAGGAATACGGTAATAAAATCTGTTAATAGTAGAGAAAGGGCAAGATATAGTTAACTAATTAAATACCATTCGTCGCCTTGAAACATGTTTAAGATTGAGAGTAAGTGGAACAAAGTACACACACTAAATCCAAAGACAAAGATATAATGGCGCCCATTACATTTATCGAGTTCTTCCCGCTACTTACACTATTGAATTAAAAGTGTTACTGCTTAAAATAAATGTGTTATAACTTCAAACGTAATCATTTTTACATTTCCTTTAAACTGAAATGACCGAGATCAATTAGCAAACAGAAATCAGAGAAAACATCGCATTCGATATTTAGTTCGTTATGCGCATGGTGTGTTTAGCTTTCTGTTTTATTTAATTCCGTACCTCCACCTTTTAGTTTGTGCGATTGGTTTAGGGTGAATTAAATATCTAGATTCTTTTCATTCCCTATTAAACAGGACTATCAATGACATTAATGAACTCAGGTCAAACTGAAATCGAATTTCAGTCTTCGTGTAAAAAGATTGTGCCAGTTAACAATGAAAAAAAAAAAAGGTTTTAAAAAATGATGTCGATTAATAAAGTTCATTTTCGATAAACGAGCGCGCAACATAATTTGATTTCTTGCCTTGTCGAATTTTAGCCATTTCGTTTATTTGTGTTGCATCTCAGTTTTCACATCCAGGTTTCTTATTCCCCTTGATCAGAGTTAACTGTGCCTTTATTCACAAAGTTGTAATTCGACGAGCTCATATGTTTTGCGAGTCCTGTCCATTCCTGTCTGGATTTAAGCGCATTGTGGGATTTACGTGCATTGTGGGAATGGTTGGTTTGCTTATGGCGGCCATCTTGGAGAAGGAGTGTGGCGTCTGATTAACAAAACTGGCACTGGAAAGTTACTTCTTGTTGAGGTGAGCCTTGATTTTATATGTTACCTTTTTAGCTCGAGGAGAGCTATCGGGATGGTTGGGGAATCAGGATGTTAGGCGTAAACAATGGAAAATTTGTAATCGATTTCTGAACGTCTCAAGGTCGGCAGGCGCTTTCATGCATTCGTTAAAGGGTCGTTAAAAATGCTCTTATTCGTCAAGCACATTCAAGGGACAAACAAACTTTATTCTGTCCTGTATTCAGTTCTCTGATATTCGAAAAGCTTTCGGTCACTATTAGGTTGTTCTGACTTTGGTTAAGCTTGTGTTTCGTGTATCGAGATCACTAATTTGTTCATTACAAAAGGTAATCAAAAATTGTTTTATCTGATAAGAATAGTGTATTCCCGAGCATTGAGACGGCACGAGGGAATGATTTAGACACCCGTTCTAGGAATTCTCATACGCTCAAAGACTCTTCGTGGTTGCTGTGTAAAAATTTTCGTTTTCAGTCGCTGACACTTTATGTTTTCACGTATTCGAATGCTAATTGTAAACAAATGTTCATGGTGTCATGTTCAATCAAGCGTAACGCGGTGAGAAATAAAGATAACATCATTGAAATGCGCCTCCGACAATTTTGAGTTGTCAAAAGATTTTAAATCTTCGACAGCCTCTGCAAAATATACCTCACTTATTTTGTCTTCGTTTTGAACTGCTGTACTTCGAGCAAAATAGTTTTGAACAAACTTTGGCTCACAAAATGTGCGTTTCGTTACCATATGCAAATAAGAGGATATTTTGTTTCGTCTGTCTGCAAATATCTGGCCGGTTTTTCCAGCCAGGTTATCGGCGGTAATTTAAAAGCAGCTGTGATCCGTTATTTGCTTGTTTATTATAGCAACGGCATGGACAACAGCCTTTTGAATTCTTGTTTACCGGTTTTTTATCCTTTGTTAACCACATGCGTACGCAAATTAGGAAAGCGATCAAGAAACAACTAGGAAAAAAGTACGCATTATACACGAGTAAATACGGTAAACTGTTACTTGGTATTACAGTATTTCTTGAACAAACTACTCTTCTACTAGAGTGGTTTCAAAACTCCCATTCCACAACGTATATTAATCAATGAACAACAGTCAAGATACAACAAACGAATCAAATCGTAAAACAGAAAAATGTATTACACTGCATTTCTAACCACTCCATAGGCTTGATAATTCCCTATATCACCTCCCTGACACAGTATCTTACACACTCCACGAGCTTACCACAGGATGCCTTTGATTACCTTTTATTAGACTTGTGGCTGTAGTTTATCCAGGGCCATCATGTCTAAACTCAATACCCTGTATCCAGCTCGTATCCTCAACTCGGAGCGCTTAAACTTAAGTTACTGTTGCGACGGAGAAAAAAGAAAGTTCTATTCCTTAGTGTAAAGGAAAACACCACACTAGCAAACACAAGCAACCCATGAGCTTTCTATGAGGCCTTTTAACCATGTAACGCGAAACCTTAAAATGTCTGGTTTTCTCTGGTGCTAATTCACCCAACTTAAAGCCGTAATATATATAGCTTTAGCCAAGCCTAATTATAAAACCGAAGCTATATTAAAAACCGAAGCTATATTACTGGTATGGAACACCTTCGCATGCCTTTCCTTGCGCCAATATTTTATGTTTAGAGGAGTCAACAGGAAAACAATACACGACGCGGATGTTTGATCAAAAACAAATGTAAACAATCAATAAACGATCAAATCAAAAGCAAAATCAAAAATCAAAAATCAAAATCAAAAGCATGTAATTAGCGCCCAGTGTGGCTGCTTAGTTTTAGGGCTCCAATACATTACCGTTTTTTAGCCATTTCCGTGGGATTATTCACCGAACATTATCACCATACAGAGGATAAGGTTTATGGGCAGCTAACAGGATGTCCTATTCAAGAAATTTTCTACTAAATATCCGGAATTGTTGGAAACTTTGGAACAACTCATGTCGCGGTTCGCCGGTATGGCAGATTTCAAGTGACGTTTGGGCACGTTTGAAGTTTCTGCACTTGTTGGCACCAAGAAGAGGCCACCGAGGGGGCAAAAGCCAAAGCCTGTTTAAGTATAAAAGGAGGATTGATATTGTCAACGGAAGACGGAGTTTTAATACATCAAATTCTCAATTCTTTCAGCGAAGTAATCCAAGTAATCTCATTAACATATTACCAACTGCGATTATGAATAATAATCGCAGTCCAGCAACAGATGTGACGCAGTGTCACGCAATGGTCACGCCACGTACTCAAGCCTTTCAGAAGTCAAAAGTCAGTGTGGCTCACCTCAACGCACAATCAATCAAGGATAGAAACCACCTACTACAAGTGAGGAATTTAATGACTGAAAAGGAGTATGATATTTTGGCGGTTTCCGAATCTTGGCTAAATTCCTCTGTTACGAACGCTGAAGTGGAGATTGAGGGATACAAATTGATTAGGCTTGACCGCCCTAAACACCGTGCCGGTGGTGTCTGTGTTTATGTACGGAGATCTCTTAAAAGCAAAGTCCTTAAAGATCTTTCTCGAATTTCAGATTCTGGCTTTCATCAGTTATGGGTACAAGTTCAACACAAGAAATTGAAATCATTCTTGTTGTGTGTCACCTATAGAACTCCTGACTGTCCGCTCTCATGTTTTGTTGATGATTTTATGGATCAGTATTTGCAAGCTCTTACCCATGGAAAGTTTGTTTTGGTAGTTGGAGACCTCAACTGTGATCTGCTTACGAGCTCCTATGAATCGAAAGCGCTAAATGACTTGTGTAGCAGCTTAAATACGAAGCAACTTATAACAGAGCAAAATGGAAACAAGAAGAAGCACTCGACAGAAACACTTCATATTTTCATGTCTGATATGATTCTCGAAGCAATGGATCGGAAACAAGTCACAGCGTTGGTTCTGTTGGACTTGTCGAAGGCTTTTGACAGCATCGAGCATGGGATCCTATTACGTAAACTTCGAGAACTGGGTGTGTCTATGCAGGCCATGGAATGGTTTAGAAGCTATTTAACGGACAGGAACCAGCGGGTGAGAATTGGCTGTGAGGTGTCAGGTCCGTGCCAAGTAGCTTACGGTGTATCTCAAGGGTCGATCTTGGGGCCGGCCCTTTTCAATATCTACATCAACGATCTCCCAGCTGTCCCGAACCTGTGCTCGCTAAAGAGTTACGTGGATGATTCCCAGCTCTATCTCTCGTTTCCTGTTCAGGAGACAGCCATGGCTGTGGAACATCTGTCCGAAGATTTGCAGCGGATTGCCGCCTGGTGTTGCACACACAGCTTGCTGATAAATCCAGACAAGACTAAGCTATTGCTTCTTGGAACCCCCCAGATGTTAGCTCGCGTGCCGAAGGGTTTTGGAGTTACGCTACTCAGCAAAGAGATATTACCGTCTTGTTCTGCAAAAGATTTGGGGGTCATCGTGGACTCTCACCTTAGTTTTGACGAACATGTGACGGAAGTTGTATCTAAGTGTATAGGTAGCCTGTGCCAAATCAATCGTGTGAAACATTTGTTTGATAGGTCTACGCTTATAACCATCATAAATTCACTAGTTTTCAGCAAGCTTTTCTACTGTTCGTCCATGTGGGCTAGTACAACAAAAAAGAACATTGTTAGGCTTCAAAAAGTTCAGAATTTTGCTGCACGGATCGTGACTGGCGCAAGGAAGTATGATCACATTACGCCGGTGTTAAAGGAACTCCACTGGTTGCCGGTTGCTAAGCAACTGGAAGTTAGAGACACTTTAATGGCTTTTAAATGTATAAAGGGATTAGCCCCACCATCCTTGTGTAATAAGTTCACGACAAGAAGCCAGGTGCATACAAGAAACACTAGGAATAAAGATAAGCTTAATTTACCATTTTTTAGATCAGCAACAGGTCAGCGATCTTTCTCATTTAGGGCTGCTCAGCTCTGGAATGACCTTCCAGAAAGTTTAGCAAACATGGAATCATTTAAAGTTTTTAAGAACGCCATTAAAGGACGTGCCCTTGACGAATTTTTAAGCCATTGACTTTCAAACGGTGTAATAATGAATTATGTATCTTAAGATTTTTTTTTAATAATATGGTAATGTAAGTTCTTATCACTTTTAAATGTTTATCTTAGATTTTAACTCTTTACATTACATTTTATTGTAATTGGTATGTGAAAACCCATTTTAATTGGATGTACCAATAAAGTTATTATTATATTATTATTAAATATTTTCATCCAACATCGGTCTGGACGAACATGTTTGACCGTTTAGCCACCTCTCTCAACATTGAATTTAAATGGCTTTCCATGTGTGATCGAGATCAAACATTTTCATCCAACTTTTCGCGTTACGAACAAATCTTTGATCATTTAGCCACCCCAACCAACAAAGCTTGCACACCCGAAAAAAACAAACAAACAAACAAATGAACCACATAACGTCGAAATTTCAGCGATAATACTCAAAAAGTCGTTTTGTGGATTCACTCTGTCTGGTGTTTGGTCAGATATTGTTTGTGCGTTTAGCCACCCAACGTTATGTTTGACAAACACGATGTTGGATGAAAATGTTTGTTCGTTTAGCCGGGGCTTTAATCCTTAATTTTAGGAGGACTCATTGCAATTACGTGGTAATAAGATAAGGGCAAAAGTTTCTTAAGGCTGGGGAGGCACAGACGTCGAAAAACAGTCAGCCTAGCGGAGTAGAAAAACACTCGTTCGCTTGCCAGCAAAAAAAAAAAACAAACAAACAAGCAATTCAACTACTTCTTTACGTCCAAAACGAGTAGAGATGATTGTCATTTATATCGAGTCGAACAAAAGTAACAACGATTAAACCAATTACTTCACCTCACTGTCCTGTATTGTAGAGGTTTCTACCACTTGAAAATACGTATCCATTTTAGTAAAAACACGAATCCGCAACAATAGCAAACTGTTTGTCCAAAGAAAGAACTTCTTCCACAGAGTTTGAGCTACTCGTTCCTTTTATTTAATGCGGGTGAGCTGTTAAGGGACCTTTCTTGGTGAGCTGCAAGATGACGCGGTAAACTGAAAGCCCTCAAAGCGTTCAATCATTTTGTTTTCAACCACAATCCGCGCACCAAGCAAGTGGATCCAAGTTTTTCCTAAGAAAATTATTTTGCTCTTCCTTTTTATCACTTGAAAATTTACCTTCCGGAGTATCTACTAGTAGTCAAGTGGAGTATGGTCGCCATGTTGGATTATTATTATTATTATTATTATTATTATTATTATTATTATTAGTCACGTTTGTTGTATTTTTGTGGTTACTGTTGCTATGTAACAGTAGACTCGAGGTGATGACCTCCTTGAGTTAAATTAAGTTAAGTAATTCGGCATGTGTTCGGAGTTCAGGCATGCGTTTCTCGAAACCCCGGAAACTTTTCGGGTCTATTTCGGGTGCCACAATTTCCTTCATATCTTAAAAACGAAGACGTTTCCGGGCATGAAATTTTGCAACAAATTTGCCCTTTCATATCTAAATCATAGTTAAGGGCAGCTTAAACACCACACTAGCAATAGATGGATCTTGGTTTTTGAAATTGCTTTTCGGGCCCGAAAAGTTTACGGGACTTTCGAGAAACGGCCCCCAGGGTCGGCAGTCATCGGGTAGAATCCCTCAGCTCAAAGCACGCGTTTGTGTTTGCCTTTCGTCCAGAGTAGCATAAGGAATACAGATTGAAAGACGTTTGTTCGGTTGGTGAGATGTTAAACTTATGTTGAATATTAAAACTCCCCTAGGATTGTGAATTCGCAGTTAAGGTTATTCTTTATATTGATGCGCAACTTTATCCGATGATTCTCCACAACTGTTATTTGTATTTGTTTGCATTAGACAACAGAGGAGTGTTTTACTAAATGAGTGAAAATTCCAATAAAATCTCCGATCAGAGAACGCTGGGTATTTATATACAACAGCAGCAGCTTATATGACGTCTTTGACATTCATATGTGGGCTGGGTGGGTGGGTGAGACGTTAAAACCTCTGTTATCGCACGTAAACGAAGTGATCTCGAATTCCAGCAAATAAGCCTGAAAATCGGCGAGATGAAATTGGATGATAAACCGCAATAAAGCGACTGGATAAACTGCGAACGGATGCCAAAAAATTGGATAACACGAGAATAACACACTCGTTTATTTGCATATGGTGCCCTAACGCATAGTTTGTTCAAAATCATTTTGCTCGAAGCTGCAAAGTACAGCAGCTCACAACGAAGACGGAATAAATGAGCTATATTTTTCAGAGGCTGTCGAAGATTTAAAATCTTTTGACCATGAAAATCGTCGGAGGCGCATTTCACAGGAGATGATTTATATCTTTCTTTGTCGTCGCGTTACGCTTGATTGAACATATCACTTCACGACTATTTGTTACCTTTTCGGGCGGTCAGCATCGGATGCGCGAAAAGACATTTGGGTGCTTCTTTTTTGTAAGCGAATGAAAGCGAAAATGTTAACACAGCAACCACGAAGAGCCTATGAGTATAAGAGTATTCCTTATAGTGGTGTCTGGTCATTCTCACATGCCGTCGGTTAACGTTCGGAAATACGCTATTCTTATTAGATAAAATAGTTTTCCCAGCACACGAACAAGCCCGTCTTTCGATACTAGACTAATGTGATCAACCTAAAAGTGATCGAAAGCGTTCTAAAATCAGATAAATAAACTTTTTAGCTAGAACGGATGAGAATTATTTTGAGACCGATGACTTTACTCACACCAGCAAAAAATTTGTCTTTGGCGAGTGGATAAGTCAGGATAACTCCATACGCTCGAACGGGTGAGAAGTTTCTCTGAACGGATGGTTGGGTTTTAACGGAGAGGTATACTGCTATTTATTTTATTTTTGGAAAATTGGCGTCAAAAATAGGGTGAGCATTATATACGGTTGCGCATTGTATACACAGGTAAATTTCGAAAAAAATTCTCTGATCAGATAACGCTATACGCGCTAGGTTGTAAACAGCTTGCCTTGTGTGACTCGAGTGACGCAGCTCAAAGAGCAAAGAACTGAGAAACGTTTCGTATCCCTTTGTCGTGAAAATGAAAAAGCTTCAGCAGTAGCCACATGCAGTCATTGACTGTCTATTTCTTATTTAAGGAATGGGACGAGATAATCATTCCTTTAGATATCAGAAATAGCGAGTCGGTTGGGATTTTTGAAAACGCATTATATATAACAATGGGACGTGGTCGTCGTCGTGCGGTGACGCCCTCAAATAAACCACAAACCACAAATCTATGCGTACTCAAACCTTCATTTCAGTGTTTGTAGAGGAAAATGAGATTCAAAACGACACATTTAGTTGTACATTCATTTCAATTGGAAACTGGAAATAATTCAAGTATTATTTTAATCTTTCCATTCAAAGTCAACATAATAATGATCACTTTATTTAAGTGTCAAATCTCTCTAGCCGAGCACAGTGCTCTACTAATTTTGGGGACTAAACCAAATCAACACTAAATAAAATAAATTCATATCAAATCAAATCAAATGTTGATTTTTGACGACATTATGACAACAATTGCTAGTATTTTTGAAAATTTTGTTAAACCTGGGTGACAGTGAGTATATGAAAATTACATATTTAAAATACTGAAAAAAGATTAAAGAGTTGCAGAAAGAATGTGTGATTCGAACCCATGACTGCTGCGATACCAGAGTATTGTTCTCCAACTGAGCTATTTTTAGAAGTATGAATAGAAAAGGTTTCATGCATCTCATAAGAAAACATGTCAAAACAATATATTGAATTGCTTTACTGTTGATGGTTTTGGGGCTGAAAGAGAATAAGATGATTTTGTGAGATTTTACTGTTTAAGCTCATTAAACCCTCGTTACGACATGACCGAATGCCCATGATGACCCTTAAAGTGACAGTTCTAACAGTTCTTTACTGCTGTAGGTTGTTTTTACTCACAAGCAACAAAATTTGTTACAGGTGTGTTACAGGTGTATGAGTGCATTAATTGTGTTCGATACGTGATGTGCAGTTTATGTCATGTAATTTGGCTTCCTAGTTCTTTAACTCTCTCGTTATTTCAGGAAATCAATACTCCTTTTCTTTATTTAATTTCATTGTATCTAATATTTGTCCTTGTGTTTGTAAGGGTAACTAAAGTTGTTATTGTTAGCGTCAAGTCCTTAGATACATGTCATAGTAGACCTCTACATTGGTGCTGTGCTACCCTTGCTACAATTGTAAGTCCAGTTTTAAGGCCGTCCATTTAAATTCTTTTCCTTAGTTTTAATAGCTGGGTAGTGAGAGACAGCAGTCCAACCAGGAAAAAAAGGGAACTGGATACTGTGTAGGCAGTTTTAGTACAAATATATTGATAACAGTGTGTATCCCATTGAGTTTTAAACTTCAAATTAAATTATTGTCTGCAACCCAAGGTTTTATTTCATTCTCAATCATTGACCCTGGGAGTGGCATTTACCGTTGGATTTATCGTTTATTGAGGCCCATCAGGATAAATGCTTTGTGTTATTGTTTGAGTTTGAGAAAAGCCCATGATGTACATTGTGCTAAGATTTTATGAAATTTTGAACCAAAATTAATTTTATTTTTAACAAATCCAACAGAATTCAAGCTTCCCCTTTCTGAGTTTAGGTACAGGACATACTGATAGATCTATATGTTTAAGGTTAAATTTGTTTTGATTTAATATTTTCCAAGTGTGGTTTACAGTGTAGTTTTTTTTGTAGTTCATTTTTTTCGCTCTTCTCTTATTACCATAACCGGGAACGCTGAAGCAACCTTACAGTCGTTAATTAAGTTTGAGTTTGATTTTTTTCATTTCAAGGACCAAAATTTCTTAGTATAACCTGTAAATACAAGACGTAAGCCTTGTGTAACATGTGAGTTTCATGTCGTGGCGATTTTCTTGGATTTCTAAGGTCAAGCTTGAGTAAACTGCACTGCCCCAATATGACTGATAGTTAATTTGAATAAGTGTCATGTTTAATTTCAGCTCTCTTGATACAGCATCCTATGTTTACATGCCATGCAAACAGCGTTTCAGCAGTTTCAGTGGGGAAAATATACTCCCCAGGCAAAAAGTTTTTAAGATTGCTTTTTCTTCTGGTCTAACTTAATCTCACACTCACACTCGCCTTTTAAGGCGGCGGCACTATTTCATTCGCCGATCGAAACTACGATTTGCGAAATCCGTCGCCTAGTGGTATTATCTTCGGCGATATGAATTGCCCTACGTGTGATGAAAACCCGTAGTTCTTTATACAACGCTTATAGAACGAGAATACAAAATGTTGCGTTTTTATTTCACGCGCTACGAATGACTTGTCGAGTAGATATTTCGCAAGTAATTTAGGCAATGGGAAATTCACGCGTACTTTTAATGAAGAAAAGGTTGTTTCTAGTTTCCTCCTTCCCGCTCCCTATAGATACACGCTTGATAGACACTATGTTAAAAATGTAATATATATATTTAGCCAAGCCTAAAAGCGGAGCTCCAAAAGCATTCTTTTTCCACTGGCATTTACATATAGTCCCATCTGACCTCACTCAAGCTACAGACCCAATGCTGTAAAAAATAGTATGGAAAGGCGATCTGAGCCAGTGACACAGTGGATTTGGACCCCCAACGGATTAGCACCCTCCAGTCCAGATCTGCTTGTGGACAAGATTTGGACCCCATAGTCCAGAACTACTAGCAGATATGAACCCCCTTTTACGGATTTGGACCACCGCCCCTCCTAAAAACAAGCGTTCTATTGAGTAAGGTAATAAAATTCCCTTGCAAATTGAGTTTGGAGATGTTAAAAAAGCAAAATAAAAATATTGAGGTAGGTTTTTAAAAAAATAATCTTTAATACTTTGTGTAAAAAAGAACCTGCAACGCTAGTTTGCATCTATAAATTTTTAAAACAAAACATTTCTCAACATCTTAGAGCAATACCTAAGGACAGGTCTGTTTCCCCGTTCAACTGCAGGCTACTTAGTTATGGTTTAGAGCCACTAGAAATTGGTGGAGAAGCCTGATGATTGCTCCTTTGAATCAGTATCACATCAGATATATAGTGATTCAGATCATCACTTCATGATGAATGCAATTTCAGTTATCCACAGCCTACCATGAGACAGTTGGAAATCAGAAATTGTGTATCCTCTGGATATATGTATATATATGTATGCCTCAAAAAAAAATTATGAAAGAAAGATACACGGAAATCGTATTTAGATAATATGAATTAAGACTAAGAGATTTCTTTTGATCAGTTACTTCTTGACCTTACTATCACAAAAAAACTGCTTGACCTAACATTAAGCTCATCAATCAATGCACCTACAGTGTTTTCAAAAAGAAATCCAGCTGCTCTTCTGGCCAGCCAAGTGCAAGACCAAGCAACTTAATAATAAAATATTGGCCATTTGGTTGATACCACTATCAAGGTAATTAACAATGCAGTATGAGGATTTAAGGTAATGATTCATCAAAGCGAAAGTGCTGGAAATCCGGGTTAGCCATCTTAACTTGATTTTCTATTTTGCAAGAAAGGTAAGGACTAGTCTCACATTTCTCCACGTACATTTGAAATTGTTCAACCTACTTAATCAAACATCAGAAATCCCATTAAACATTTATGCCAAATGTCATCCAAACATACCACAAGATTGGTGTGACCAGCTACTAATAAAATTAATTGAAAGACTGTATGCAGGAGAAGGAAGTCCAAAGGATGTGTACATTGATAAGAAAGAGCTTACTTTAAGATTAATTTTAAGCTTTAAGTTTAATAATACTTTGTCATGCGAATACAACTAAGTTGATACCAAACAAAAAAAGTGCATGACTGGAGAATAATTGGGAGAAAGTAAATTCCCATACAAAAAATATTATCTAACATTACACATTCTAAAAACTAAAGGGTGAAATTTAAACGTGGCCCAAAGCTAACCTATTAGAATCAAATAAAATCCAATACTTGTCTCTTTACAAGTCACCTCTGATTTGAGATTGACAACAAAAATTAAGAAGTAAAATTGAAATACAATCCAAAGCTAACCTAATTAAATTACATACTTGGCACTCACAAGCTACATCTGATTTAAAATTGACATAAATAATGCAATAGATAGGACTTAAAACTGCTCAAAGAAGGTGCATGCATGATGTTCGATGGAACATCATTCCAGTCTGTTATGTAGCGATTTAAAAAGAAAAGCTAAAGGCCATATTTATATATTTAGCCAGGCCAAGCCTAGAATCGGAGCTGCACACTCTCCCCCGAGCAACGTCGCATGGCTTTTGTTCGGGCCAGTTTAATTTGTGTCCAAAACAATTGAGCAGCAGCAGGGAAAACGAAGAAGTTTCGATAGCAAACGTTTTCCCCCCAAAAAACAGACATTCTTGAGTCCTTTCTACTTTCAGATGAAAGCGTAAAGGAATTCAAAGCGGATAAAAAAAAAAAAAAAAAAAACACTACAAGCGACGCAAAGTACGATGCGAGTGTTTGCTCGAAGAAGGAGAAGGTGGAGAAATTAAACAACACTAGCTAGTAATAAAAATAGCTTGTACTGATTAAGCTAAATGTCCGTAGAAAAGACAAAGAGGTCCGTACCTGATCGTTTAGAGCAGTCAACAAGAATCACTGAGGCAGCAATGTCTCAGAACGCGACAGAACTGAATAATAGCGCCATTGCCCACAAAATCCTTCCTTGACTAACACAAAACACTAAAGTGCTTTGATAGTTTTACTGTTACTTCCCATGTCTTCCGAAGAAGTTTCTTCAATTAATGATTCTCAGTGGCAAAACATCATCCAGTTAACGAAGAAAGTGCTCGCCAAACAACACCAGCATTTCTCTCGCAGACCCGTCCACTATAAAATTCATCAAAGCCAGCCAGCCAGGGAACCCATTTCGCTGTTTTTAAAATCCAAACGCTGATTCTTACCGTTCAAACAAATTAAGATGACATTTTTATAGACGGCGAAACTCGTAATTGCTGTTTACCGGACACTTTCGACGAAGATCTCTAAAACTTTTTTCAAATGACGAGTGAAGCGCGCTGGTTTTTGACATTTTTGACAGCATTTTGACAACTTTGTCAGATTTTGAGAAGTGCACAATTTGCACATGAATTTAATCGGCTTTTTTTAACTCGAGCTTGACTTTCCGCCTTTAATCGTTAATTTTACGAGGACTCATTGCGATTACGTGTTAATAAGATAAGGGCAAAAGTTTCTTAACGCTGTTGAGGCACCGAGGTCGAAAAACAGTCAGCCAAGCCGAGTAAAAACACTCGTTCGCTTGCAAAGAAAACAACGTAACAAAACAAACAAACAAAACGAGTACAGATGATTATCCATTCGAGAGAAAAATAAAAGTTTCATTCCAAAACAAAAGTAACAACGATTAAACCAAATGTTAAGCTTGTATTTGTTTAATTTACCTCACTGTCCTGTGTTGAAGAGGTTTCTACCACTTGAAAAATACGTAAGCTTCAGTAAAGTAAAAACAAGCATCTGCAAAAATAGGAAACGGTTTGTCCAAAGAAAGAGCTTCTTCCACAGAGTTTGAGCTACTCGTTCCTCCCCTTAATATAGGTAAACTGTTAAGTGACCTTGGTGATGAGATGCAAGATGCCACGGTAAAGTGAAAGCCCTTGAAGCGTTGAATTATACTGTTTTCAACCGCACAATCGATCCAAGTTTGAAACTTTTCTTGAGAAAAATCTTTCGCTCTTCCTTTCATCGCTTGAAAATTCACCTTCCGGAGTATCTTTTGACAAGTTCTTGATTTTCATGCTTTTTACGCGAATTTGTTTTGCTCAAAATGAAGAAACCAACTGAATGTGAAATTACGAGCCGCACAAAGCGCGCGAAAATTTAAGCCGTGGTTTGGTTTGGGTGTCCCACACCTGGCTTGAGCCTGCGATCCAGTCGAAAGCAAGTACCCGGTCAGCGGTCAACTTAAAAAAAAAACAGCTGACCTCGATGAGGTCGTAAGTTGAGCCCGCGATATGGTCACGTGACACTGGTCAGCGGATACTTTGTTTTGACAGGTATCAATTGGCTATAAGAGGAATGTCCAGTATCAAAGTCCTACGCTGTAAACTAGTTTGTCAGGCTGGCCAGGTGGAGTATGGCTGCCATGTTGGATTATTATGATTATTATTAGGATATTATTAATTATTTGGCGACTCCGTCGTCGTCGTGCGTACGCGCCCACAGGCAATACCGCTAGCCAAGATTACCATGAGAAAAGCAGTTGACGGGTTTCTATAAGTATGGTGCTCCGCCGGAGCTCCGCTAACAACATAAACGTGTAACCAACATAAATGTCGTAAGGGCGGATTCGATAACCCAAAGCACAAGAAACTTCACTTTCTATAACGACAAAAATATATTTAAGAAAACACATGGAATGCTTCGATGACGCTTAAGTTCTTCTTCACCTGGATACCCCAGTGAAAGTAGATTCTCCCAGGAACAATTTACCTCTCCCGCACCCCCTAATAACACCCGTTTTGCACGCCGGAAGTTCCCGATCAGTCCTGAAATCCTCGGCGTAGTCTCGGCAAAATTTTCAACGCGTCACTGGAAACAATAGGGCTATTGTTTAAATCTTATTGGGTGAATTTAGGCCGGTACAATAGACCATTTGTTGATACGACGCGTTTGCTGCGCCATGAAATTCGAACAGATGTTTACTTCAGCTTGTTCAAAAGATAATGGTATGCGGGTTGTGGAATAATGGTCAACTGGAAAAATCGAAGAATCGTACAAAATCGTTTCGCGTTGATTTGTGTCTCACTTAAAACATATCACTTGCCTGCACGCGTTTATAGAACGAGGTATATAATGCACGGGTTTTTAATGAGATACAGTTTCACCAGTTGTGCGAGTTGTACGACTCGTACGAGTTGACGAGGTGCACTTTCACCACTTGCAATGGAATGACTTTATTTTATTTCACTGAAAAGTACCACATCCACCACTTCAACCAATCGTACCAATTTTAAGCCTTAGTTTACTACTCGTACGAGCCGTACCACTTGAACGATTTGAATCATATCCTTCACGGCATAAACAAGTGGTGAGTATCGGACATGCATGACAATGCTTGTAAATTGATGTGTGGGCAGAGACACCGTGCAGCTAGAGTTATGTGGTATTTGGTTGCTGATCGTTATACATATAAAAAGTCTATACCTATATGTATAATCACTAGCAGCAGATCCCATTAACATGTGAATGATCATCGCAATATTTGTGATTCGCAATAGACCCGTGAGTGATGAATATTTGAGAATGAATATATGACAGTCATATATTTGAACTCCAGATTAAAGAATGAGTATGTGAATGATCAACACAGTTATGAACACTACTTAAGTAGTAGCTAAAATAAAGCCTGAAAAAATTCTTTCATTCTCATAAAATTCATTGTCGCACATGACATTAAGTTTCAATTTCATATTTTCCACCATTTACCATCCTACAGAGTTGTCCACTTCGAAGACTGCTACGTGCAAGCAGTGCGGGAAGTCGTTTACCTGTGCAAAAAATTTGCGGGTGCATGAAAGAACGCATAGTGGAGAGAAGCCTTATGCATGCAAGCAGTGTGTGAAGTCTTTTAGCCAAGCGGGAAGTCTACGGATGCACGAAAGAACACATAGTGGAGAGAAACCTTGCACATGCAAGCAGTGTGTTAAGTCTTTCACCGAAGCAGGAAATCTACGGATGCACGAAAAAATCTATAGTGGAGAGAAACCTTATACATGCAAGCAGTGTGTGAAGTCTTTTACTAAACTGGGAAGTCTACGGATTCACGAAAGAACCCATAGTGGAGAGAAACCTTACACATGCAAGCAGTGTGGGAAGTCTTTTACCGAAGTAGGAAATCTACCGAGACACGAAAGAACCCATAGTGGAGATAAACCTTATACATACAAACAGTGTGGGAAGTCTTTTACCCAAGAAGGACATCTACGGATGCACGAAAAAATCCATAGTGGAGACAAACCTTATACATATAAGCAGTGTGTGAAGTCTTTTACCCAAGCGGGAAGTCTACGGATGCACGAAAGAACACATAGTGGAGAGAAACCTTACACATGCAAGCAGTGTGGGAAGTCTTTTACCCAAGCAGGAAATCTACGGATGCACGAAAGAACCCATAGTGGAGCGAAACCTTATACATGCAAGCAGTGTGGGAAGTCTTTTACCGAAGCAGGAAATCTACGGAGACACGAAAGAACCCATAGTGGAGATAAACCTTATACATGCAAGCAGTGTGGGAAGTCTTTTACCCAAGCAGGAAATGTACGGAGACACGAAAGAACCCATAGTGGAGATAAACCTTATACATGCAAGCAGTGTGTGAAGTCTTTTAGTCAAGCGCGAAGTCTACGGATGCACGAAAGAACACATAGTGGAGAGAAACCTTACACATGCAAGCAGTGTGGGAAGTCTTTTACCCAAGCAGGAAATCTACGGATGCACGAAAGAACCCATAGTGGAGATAAACCTTATAGATGCAAGCAATGTGGGAAGTCTTTTACCCAAGCGGGAAGTCTACGGATGCACGAAAGAACCCATAGTGGAGCGAAACCTTATACATGCAAGCAGTGTGTGAAGTCTTTTACCGAAGCAGGAAATCTACGGAGACACGAAAGAACCCATAGTGGAGATAAACCTTACACATGCAAGCAGTGTGGGAAGTCTTTTACCCAAGCAGGAAATCTACGGATGCACGAAAGAACCCATAGTGGAGATAAACCTTATAGATGCAAGCAATGTGGGAAGTCTTTTACCCAAGCGGGAAGTCTACGGATGCACGAAAGAACCCATAGTGGAGCGAAACCTTATACATGCAAGCAGTGTGTGAAGTCTTTTAGTCAAGCGCGAAGTCTACGGATGCACGAAAGAACACATAGTGGAGAGAAACCTTACACATGCAAGCAGTGTGGGAAGTCTTTTACCCAAGCAGGAAATCTACGGATGCACGAAAGAACCCATAGTGGAGATAAACCTTATAGATGCAAGCAATGTGGGAAGTCTTTTACCCAAGCGGGAAGTCTACGGATGCACGAAAGAACCCATAGTGGAGCGAAACCTTACACATGCAAGCAGTGTGGGAAGTCTTTTACCCAAGCAGGAAATGTACGGAGACACGAAAGAACCCATAGTGGAGATAAACCTTATACATGCAAGCAGTGTGGGAAGTCTTTTACCCAAGAAGGACATCTACGGATGCACGAAAAAATCCATAGTGGAGAGAAACCTTATACATGCAAGCAGTGTGTGAAGTCTTTTACCCAAGCGGGAAGTCTACGGATGCACGAAAGAACACATAGTGGAGAGAAACCTTACACATGCAAGCAGTGTGGGAAGTCTTTTACCCAAGCAGGAAATCTACGGATGCACGAAAGAACCCATAGTGGAGATAAACCTTATAGATGCAAGCAATGTGGGAAGTCTTTTACCCAAGCGGGAAGTCTACGGATGCACGAAAGAACCCATAGTGGAGCGAAACCTTACACATGCAAGCAGTGTGGGAAGTCCTTTACCCAAGCAGGAAATGTACGGAGACACGAAAGAACCCATAGTGGAGATAAACCTTATACATGCAAGCAGTGTGGGAAATCGTTTATCCATGCTGGAGTTCCGCCGCAGGTGAAAATAGACGTACAAGGAAATGTTTGCGTTTTATGTGCAAAGCGTCATGGAAGTTCTCATCAGTTAACCGAGGAAACTGGCGAATGTTCTCAACGTGACAACACCTCTGAGGTAACATCGATTTCAGGGGAGCACGAGTTCAATCATGTCAACAGGGAAATCTGCTGGATTTGTCAAGAGGAATTTGACAACGAAAACAGTCTTATGGAACATTATGAGAGTCATATGGAATTAATTGAAACTCTTGAATAAAATGTAGTGGAACACCTCCTTTTCGCCCAAACATGCAAGGATCAGTTAGCATGCGAGCAAGCTCTCCCGGGGGGTAGAGAGCTAGAGAGCTTGCTCGCAGGCTACAGATCAGTGATTTTATGAAAGCCTTGCTGCTCTACGCGCGTTGTCTTTCGAGACTGACCCCAACCTTGGCAATGCTCCCTACGCAAAGGCATTCTAAATTTTCTGTTGTCAAGTCGGTTGTGTTCTCGTTGCATACCAGTCGGATTTTGTTTTTGCGTAGTATGGTCGGGACGTATCTTCCATCAAAATGCAACTTTGTTTGTTGTTAGAAATATAGTTCCTCTACTACTCAGTCCCTGTACCTCTCCAGTAGGAGCATGATGGTCAACTCGCTACTGTACTGTTGCTTTTCGCGACTGAAAGGAAAAGAAATTTCACTTTTGAAATTGTTTCATGATGGTGGTTTGCATATGCTTAGTCATCGTACCATTGGTACCATTACACTTTAAATGTGAACAAATCTGAAGTTACGGACGATATTTGGCTGTTTAATGGAGCATCAATGAAACGGCAATTTTAAAAAGTAACACAAATGATTAAAAGTTTAATGTCACATAAGTTCGTAGGTTACAGCGGACTTTTCCTAGCAGTATGCAATAAATTGTTAAACAAACTAAATATATGCTGAAGTGGAAGTAGTCTTAATCCGGTACACTGAAATAAGGCCAAACTGGGTACCAAGTTATCTGCCTAGTGATGTTCAGTTACGTTTCATTTTCCTCTAATTCAAAGCTCTTAAGTCATAGCAGAATAGTGCTAAGATCAGTTTATACAGTTGACTGATATTGTTAGGTAGCTGCTAAGTACGGTCATCATTGGTTTTATTGCTGTTCTTGTTGTTTAATAAAGGTTTTAGGGTGTTTCCGATGAATTTTTCAGATTTTATGACCGTAGCGCCTCGGCTAATTTGCTGATAATGTATTTGCATTACGCACCCTTATTATATGGCTGGTTCTTTCAGCGGTCATGATGAATCAATTCTCCTGCTGTGATTGGCTACCCGCGAGGTCAAGATGGAGTCATCTTGATCGCTCGGGATAGCCCGATCGTTCGCGTTTTACTGTCTTAATAGCGTCCTTTGAGTCATGATAAATCCTTTACTGGCCAAGCTTGTTCGGTCAAGATGGCGGGATCAGTACTGGTTATGGACCTCGACTTCGTCTCGGTCCATAAACACGCAGAAAAAGAACTTGGCCAATATTCCGCCATCTTGACCGAACAAGCGTGGAAAAATCGAGATTATTTTAAGTGAGCACTTGATTTAGCAGTAGGCCGGAACAGACTTACAGAATTGACAACATGTCGTTGTTATTGTTGACAGTAAAATACATTCATAAAAGGAAGCATATTTGTAGAATCGGTTCTTTAGAAATTGAAGAGAAGTTTCTTTGCCCAGCGCAACACAAAGTCAGGAAGCATCACTGAAAGTCTTCCGAAGGAATCGTTGCAAAGAACGGTAACGTACTTTTATAGCTGAAGGACGGTGCCTGCTAATAGGAAGATATGTTTTTCGCGGACTATCACTATGCAAAAACTGAGTAGATGTTGATAAGGAGTAATAAAAATTGAAAAGAAAATTGAGACTTCGAAAAAAAGAAAAGAAATATTTCGCTGAACATTTCCTTGGAATTTCCCTTTACATACACCAAAGGAACAACAAACCTCAAGCAAAAAGAAAAAAAAAAAAAAAAAAAAAAAAACAGGCGATATATTTTGCGAACTATGAAAAAATCATCTTTTGAGTAGGCTTACCACTTTCATTTTATAAGGTAAAATGTTGGGGTCACCTGCACGCGTTTTTTAAGGCTATATTGGTTATTTCAACTTTTAAGGCACAGTTTTGGGCGCTCAAGACAGTTTTGGCGCTACCCCCTCCCTATAGTCAGGTGGCTTAATGACCTGATCGTGACAAGAGTGATAAAAGCATGAAATTTGGCACACAATTTGCTTGTACCCTACCAAATGATGTTAGAAGGGGTGCCGACGTCAATCTACTCACGCTTCCATTTTAAGGAGATTTTAGTTTTTGACCAAACTCAGCAAGATTTGGGATATCTGTGGTACGATTTTCAACAGAGTTATTTTGCCATATTTAAAAGGAATGTTGTATTTTTATCTTGATTTGATCACAAGTTAATGTACTTTGCTATTTTATTACAGGCTGCATTTAAAATAGCGTCGACAAGGCCCCATTACAGTACTAGTACCCAGTCTTCGCTCGGCCGATAGCACCAGTAGAAGAAATCGTAGGAGAAACGCAGAAAAAAATGCGTTTAAATTGGCCGCGTCTTTTCGTACATTAAATCTGATGTTATTAGGAATGCTTATGCTCTTTACAAAAACCCTCACAAATGCCACTCGCTCCTAAGAGTTGTTCTCTTGGCAGTTACATTTACACAATGGCGTGCACGTTGGCAGCGTTAGCAGCGCCCTTTGCAGGTGCACTTGATGATTAGGCCAGGATGCAGTGAAGAACATCAGAAATGCGCGTTGTTAACATTTAAATTTTTGTCACCGCAGTTTGTGTATTATTTCTTCTTAAACTCATATGGCCAAAACTAAAGAGTATTTAGGATCCAAACAACCCGAAGAACTATCAGAATCACGAGGCAGGCCGAGCAGCTGAGAAAACCTTCCATCGGCAAGGGATAAACCTCTGTGATGTGGTGATCATGAGAGGAACCGGGAATTTCGTTTCTTGACTACTTCCCTGAATTAGTCATTCTTGATAGCAAGGACTATGCAGATATCAGAGTAGTTGAAACAGTCAAGAAACTGAAATCTGATCATATTAGGAATCAGGGGCACCCAACAAGCCAAATCAACCAAAAGCTGTAGAAAGGCAATCATGGACAAAAGTGAATGAATACGTAAGTGATCATCGAAGTTATTAACACTATTAAGCAGTAGTGAAAATAAAGCCTAAAAACATTCAGGCTTGTACGGGATTCGAATGCACGACCTTTGCGATACCGGTGCAGTGCTCTACCAACTGAGCTAACAAGCCAACTGGGAGCTGGTCATTTAGTTGGTTCGTAATATACCCGTGAGTGGTGAATATATGAGAATGAATATATGAAAATCATATATTTGAACTGCGGATTAATGAATTAATGAATGAATGTGTGAGTGATCATGGCAGTTATGAACACTACTTAAACAATAGTTAAAATAAAGCCTGAAAAAAATTCAGGCTTGTACGGGATTCGAACCCACGACCTCTGCGATACCGGTGCAGTGCTCTACCAACTGAGCTAACAAGCCAACTGCCAACATGGACAAAAGCGTCCTCCCGTAATTTTATCGACAGCTAAAACCCCTCTCTCCCTTTTCAATGTTGAAATACGCTCCATGGATACTGGCACGTGGTGGGGGTCGAAATGTGAGAACTTGAGATTGGAAAACTCACGCGTTTAACGAGCAAGTTTTTTATTAGGGGAGTGCCTCAACTACTTTATATGTTATAATGTTCTGTCAAGGGGCCATTGAAATTGTGCTACCTTCGACATCAGCTCAGACTTCTTGTCAGGGTCCCGTAAAAACATCATCCAGTTCTTTGCAAACTTCGTTTTTCCTGCTACTTTCCTTCTGATCCCCTGGCTTCTTTTCTCCGTTGGTGCATTAGCACATAAGCACAAGCATAATCATAAGCATAAGCATAAGCGTAAGTGAAAACAGCAGCGACATAAACATAAGCATAAGCAGAAACATAAGAAGAACGATCCACTTATTTGCCAATTATATGCTGTTTTCACTACTAAAGAGTAACGCACTCGACATAAGCATAAGCATAAGCACAAGAAAAACAGAGCGTGTTCGTTTATCTTGTGTTTATGCTTATGCTTATGCTTATGTCGAGTGCGTTACTAGTGAAAACAGCATAAGGCAAATAAGTGGATCGTTCTTCTTATGTTTCTGCTCATGCTTATGTTTATGTCGCTGCTGTTTTCACTTGCGCTTATGCTTATGGATATGCTTGTGCTTATGCGCTAGTGAAAACCAGCCTTCAGGCTGTCAGGAATGTATGTGTCCCACACTACACTGGTCCACACGTTTGCTTTGATGGAGCTGCTGCTGGAAATGTGGTATGAATACCTTCTCCGCGTATTCATCAAACGTCGAAGCTTCGACATTCTACAAGACTTTGCGGTCAATCTGAGCGGGAGGATCGGTATTACCATAGCTATTTGACTGCAGATATTTCAAGATTTCGGACTTGGCACTTGGAACTGAGGCATAAGTTGCCGAACTCTGACAGTGGAGGTGAAAGGATTGGCCTTCGTGACTGAAGCACCTCTCATGATCTCATATCTGTCACAGCTTTGTAAATTGCTTTGGAGCACTGCGATCTTTCCCCCTTCGTTTAAAGTTTCCTTTTGCGGTTCTTTCTGAAGATAAGGAGATTATTCTTCTTTACTGTACTGTGAATTGAACTTGAGCGATCCTTAATAACATCCTTGAAGTACTTCTGGTATTGCTTCTTACCAAGTTTGTCAAGTTTCTTGACTGTTTCAACTACACTGATATCTGCATAGTCCCTGCTATCAAGAATGACTAATTCAGGGAAGTAGTCAAGAAACGAAATTCCCGGTTCCTCTCATGATCACCACATCACAGAGGTTTATCCCTTGCCGATGGAAGGTTTTCTCAGCTGCTCGGCCTGCCTCGTGATTCTGAAAGTTCTTCGGGTTGTTTGGATCCTAAATTCCATTTTAGTTTTGGCCATATGAGTTTAAGAAGAAATAATACACAAACTGCGGTGACAAAAATCTAAATGTTAACAACGCGCATTTCTGATGTTCTTCACTGCATCCTGGCCTAATCATCAAGTGCACCTGCAAAGGGCGCTGCTAACGCTGCCAACGTGCACGCCATTGTGTAAATGTGACTGCCAAGAGAACAACTCTTAGGAGCGAGTGGCATTTGTGAGGGTTTTTGCAAAGAGCATAAACATTCCTAATAACATCAGATTTACTGTACGAAAAGACGCAGTCAAATTAAACGCATTTTCTGCGTTTCTCCTACAATTTCTTCTGCTGGTGTTATCGGCCCAGCGAAGACTGGGTACTAGTACTTGTCGACGCTATTTTAAATGCAGTCTGTACTAAATAGCAAAGTACATTAACTTGTGATCAAATCAAGATAAAAATACAACATTCCTTTTAAATGTGGTAAAATAACTGTTGAAAATCGTATCACAGGTTCCCCAATCTTGCTGATTTTGGTCAAAAACTAAACTCTCCTTAAAATGGACGCGTTAGCAGACTGACGTGGGCACCCCTTCTAATATAATTTGGTAGGGTACAAGCAAGTTGTGTGCCAAATTTCATGCTGTTATCACTCTTGTCACGATCGAGCTTAAATTTTGCGTTAAGCCACCTGACTACTAGTAGGTTATATATTTGGATGTCTTTTCCTTGGGCATGCTGGGATATCCGATATGGCGGCAAACGCCGGAGCGAAAGGTTTTCTTGATTCTTTCAATCAAGATGGCTTTAAATGCTCAGACATTTTTCGAAGACGTTTTGAAATGAGCTTTTTGCGAAACTTTCAAAGTTGTTTTGCAGTATAACTTTGGGCTCTGGCGAAGTGTAATCTGACAAATTACTCACTTAATATCACGTTGTGTAGTTTTGTCAGTTACTTGCACATTAAGGATTTGTTTCTTGTGGTTGTATTAACTGTCTGGAAGGAGTTTTGAGAGCCGGTTGCCATGATTCTTTGCTTCTGATCTTCTGCAGTTCGTTGTTGAAGCCAATTAAGACCAGTTAAGCTGAAGCTTTTCGTCAGGTACGAAGGCGAGACATCGTTTATGTAAGATACGTTTCGCCCCCTATGAAGTTCGCCCCATTTGATTTCGCCCCCAATTATCATGGGCAGCCATTTTTAACTGTTCACTCCACTATATAATTACATTAGAAGGTCAGTAAAGGAGTACGGTAATAAAAACTGTTAATAGTAGAGAAAGGGCAAGATATAGTTAACTAATTAGATACCATTCGTCGCCTTGAAACATGTTTAAGATTGAGAGTGAGTGGAACAAAGTGCACACACTAGATCCAAAGACAAAGATAGAATGGCGCCCATTACATTTATCGAGTTCTTCCCGCTACTTACACTATTGAATTAAAAGTGTTACTGCTTAAAATAAATGTGTTATAACTTCAAACGTAATCATTTTTACATTTCCTTTAAACTGAAATGACCGAGATCAATTAGCAAACAGAAATCAGAGAAAACATCGCATTCGATATTTAGTTCGTTATGCACATGGTGTGTTTAGCTTTCTGTTTTATTTAATTCCGTACATAGACCTTTTGGTTTGTGCTATTTGGTTAAGGGTAAATTAAATGCCAGTTAACAAGGTTAAAAAAAAGGTTTTAAAAAATGATGTCGATTAATAAAGTTCATTTTCGATAAACGAGCGCGCAACATAATTTGATTTCTTGCCTTTGCGAATTTTAGCTATTTCGTTCATTTGTGTTGCATCTCAGTTTTCACATCCAAGTTTTCTTATTCCCCTTGATCAGAGTTAACTGTGCCTTTATTCACAAAGTTGTAATTCGACGAGCTCATATGTTTTGCGAGTCCTGTCCAGCGTTATTGAGTTTTTGCATTGACACGCATTGTGGGATTTATGTGCATTGTGGGAATGGTTGGTTTGTTTATGGCGGCCATCTTGGAGAAGGAGTGTGGACGTCTGATTAACAAAACCGGCACTGGAAAGTTACTTCTCGTTAGGGTGAGCCTTGATTTTATATGTTACCCTTTATTAGACTTCTGGCTGTAGTTTATCCCGGACCATCATATCTAAACTTAATACCCTGCATCCAGCTCGTATCCTCAACTCGGAGCGCTTTAACTTAAGTTACTGTTGCGACGGAGAAAAAGGAAAGTTCTATTCCTTAGTGAAAAGGAAAACACCACACTAGCAAACACAAGCAACCCAAGCTTTCTATGAGGCCTTTTAACCATGTAACGCGAAACCTTAAAATGTTTGGTTTTCTCTGGTGCTAATGCACACAAATCAAAGCCGTAATATATAGCTTTAGCCTTCAGAATCTGTGCAGCTTTCTGCGCATCACCTTTTCGCGGGCTTTTGTTGTTCTTTTGAATGAAATCGAACACGATGCCAGGACAGCGTTCGCACCGTGCGAAGTGTTGTGTTTTTATTTCTATCATTTTATTTTTTTGTCTGACTAAAGCACATGGGATATTGTATACCAACTAGTGTTAGACGAGAGAAGAAATATGCAGTGGAATTAAAAGCTTTGAAATTCCCTAAAAGGCGAGTATTCATGTGATTTGAGTATGTTTTTGATCAAGGGAAATAAGATTTTTTTCCCATCGTTTGGTCGTTAAGTTTGTAAACAACTGCTTGTTAGTGTAGCGTTCAGTCCTAAATGATTTTTACAGACTGTAAATTCTCAGTTTAATCGAATTTTGTTATAACCGGACTGCTTTGGAGACAGTGATCTCTTGGACACTGAAACGATTAGCTTGTCACGGTAAGAAAAAAAATGAACACACTGAAAGATGTTTATTTGATCATTCGAAGAAATTGAAAAGTTTTTTGTAAAAGCACTGTGCTTTGGATAAAAGTCAAGGCTAGTCAGCCGCTTTTTCGATAGTGTCAGTTCGTTTTAATAATCATAAGCTGTTTTTTCGATGTTTTATAAAAAAGCGATGTAATTGCATAACTAACCTTTCTAATTAAGCTGCTCTCGTAGTGTGCAAAGTTTTTCAGTTTTGAAAGAACGTTGGGTGATGTGGGAGGACAATGCACTCCTGAATTCATAGCGAAGCAAACAGGCAGAAAAGGCAATAATGCGAGGGGAATAATTTGGAGGTGTTGGTTACTAAACATATTTTTCCAATGGGAGTTGAATTCTGGCTATACTAATGAAAATTTTGTGAAATTGTCTACAACAAAAACAAACTTGAGTATCGATAAACAATCATTGGTAAAGTTAAATCGTTTCAAAAATAACTTTCGTACTTTGGCTGTGTGTTGGAACTTAAACTCAGTGTGTACGGTTTATTACAAGCTGAAGTTTTCTGAAGAAATACAGTAGATAATGCGAAAAGCAACCGAGCGAGCGTGTTTAGTGAATACTGGCCACACGGCGTAAATCGATGAAATAATCTTTCCGAAACAAATTAAAAATCCGCTCTGGCAAAAACCTAGACACTTTGGCAAACAGCATACACAGATGAACTCTTTCGATAACCACAGTTGAGCTCTCGACCATAGATATTCAGTGGTTTGCTTATGTTGCCACAAAATGTGCAAGATCGAGGTTGATCATGACAACAAGACTTTCGTGCACGCTTTGTTTACACGCCTAGGAGCATTAGGGATCTTAACTTGTTTAATGCTTGTTTGTTTGTTCTTAATACTTGATTAACTCGTGATAAAATCAAACTAAAGCACTTAAAATACATTTGAAATATGAAAATTTTGCTCATCGTGATTTTCATTTGTTTAAAGGGATTTCCATGGTGGAACTACCTCAATGCAGCCAAATGTCGCCAAGCGTTGATTACCTGACTGCAAGAACGATAACTGATTAAAAATTGCGCAACAATTTAAAAAACCGCTCTGGCAAAAAACGAGACACTTTGGCAAACTCACAAAATAAAGACTGAAGATGATCTATCCTTACCCTCAGTTGAGCTCTCGACCTTAGATATTCAGCAGTTTGCTTAGATAGCCACATTTTGTTAACAGGCCCATGAAAATAATGTGCTTCTGAAAGCGATCTCTTTTCATGCCGCGAGAGAAACGAGGACCTCAAAACAATTTTTATACTTCAAGAAGTCTTAAGAAAATCGAAAGACAAAAAGGGTACATGTACAGCTAGTTATTTCTCTGAAATGATTATTGCTGCGTACTAGGATGCCTGCAGAGGCCTTTCCTGATTTTTGAGATAAAAAAAATTAAACGCCGCCATTTTTTCAAATTTCCTGGTCTTGCGCTCGCTCGGAGTTCGCGCATGCTTTTTGCGTTTTTCCGCTCTGAAGCTTTAGCCAAGCCTAATTATAAAACCGAAGCTCCACGATTGTTATTACTATTTTTTTACTGGTATCTGAACACCTTCGCATGCCTTTCCTTGCGCCAATATTTTATGTTCAGAGCAGGCAACAGGAAAACAATACACGACGCGTATGTTTGATCGAAAACAAATGTAAACAATCAATAAACGATCAAATATTTTCATCCAACATCGTTCTGAACGAGCATGTTTGACCGTTTAGCCACCTCTCTCAACACTGAATTTAAATGGCTTTCCATGTGTGATCGAGATCAAACATTTTCATCCAACATTTCGCGTTACGAACAAATCTTTGATCATTTAGCCACCCCAACCAACAAGGCGTGCATAGCCGAAAAAAAAACCAAACAAACAAACAAATGAACCACATAACGTCGAAATTTCAGCGATAATACGCAAAAAGTCGTTTTGTGGACTCACTCTGTCTGGTGTTTGGGCAAACATTCTTTGTGCGTTTAGTCACCCAACGTTATGTTTGACAAACACGATGTTGAATGAAAATGTATGTTCGTTTGGCCGGGGCTTTAATCGTGGTAATAAGATAAGGGCAAAAGTTTCTTAAGGCTTTGGAGGCACAGACGTCGAAAAACAATCAGCCAAGCAGAGTAAAAACACTCGTTCGCTTGCCAGCAAAACAACAAAACAAACAAACAATTCAACTACTTCTTTGCGTCCAAAACGAGTAGAGATGATTGTCATTTATATCCAGTCGAACAAAAGTAACAACGATTAAACCAAATGTTAAGCTTCAATTTATTTAATTCACCTCACTGTCCTGTATTGTAGAAGTTTCTACCACTTGAAAATTCGTATCCATTTTAGTAAAAACACGCATCCGCAAAAATAGCAAACTGTTTGTCCACAGAAAGAACTTCTTCCACAGAGTTTGAGCTACTCGTTCCTCCCATTACTGCGGGTGAACTGTTAAGGGACCTTTCTTGGTGAGCTGCAAGATGACGCGGTAAACTGAAAGCCCTTAAAGCGTTGAGTCATTTTGTTTTGAACCACAATCCGAGCGCCAAGCAAGTGGATCCAAGTTTTTCCTGAGAAAATTATTTTGCTCTTCCTTTTTATCACTTGAAAATTTACCTTCCGGATTATTTACGCGACTTAAAAGACAAACTTCGATCGAAGAAGATGAAGTTGTTTTGCTCAAAATGAAGAAACCAACTGAACGTGAAATTTCGAGCCGTAGAAAGCGCGCGAAAAATTAAGCTTCGTTTTGGATTGAGTGTCCTACACCTGGCTTGAACCTGGGATCCAATCGAAAGCCAGAGATGAGCTCTAAGCTTGAGCCCGCGATAAGGTAACGTGATACTGTTCAGCGGATACCTTGTTTTGGCAGGTGTCAATTGACCCTAACGTGGATGTCCAATGTCAAAGATGTACCCTCAGTGGAGTATGGCCGCCATGTTGGATTATTATTATTATTATTATTATTATTATTATTATTATTATTATTATTATTATTATTATTCACGTTCGTTGTATTTTTGTGGCTACTGTTCAGGGCTCGAGACTAACTTTTCAGCTTACTAGCCAGTGGCTAGTGAGAGGTTTGATTCACTAACCAAAACAAAATTTTCACTATCCAGAGCAGTTTCAGGGCCTGTTCACATGGAGGTGGGGGACCCCAGGCAGGTGAGGTCCCCCGCCTACTCGTGGTCCAAAAGAGCTAGCCTTCAAATGCAACCCCGGGGCGCTGGGGTGAGGTTTAAAATGCTATCACGTGGTCGCTAAGAACGTATAGTATTAACAAAAGAATTCAGAGATAATTGCCCAGTTGAACCTCACCCCACCCCATACCCCACCTCACACGTGAACGCTATCGAGAAAAAAAGAGAGATTGGATGGAGAGATTGGTAACCCAACCCAACCTAGGTGGGGAACCTCACCTGCCTGGGGTCCCCCACCTCCATGTGAACAGGCCCTCAGTTAGGTACTTTCTTTTCTAACTACAATACTGATGTGCACCTTATCAACTATTTAAAAATAAGTATGTTTGACTTTGAAAGTTTTATAATAAAAATAAGTCTTTTTTTACATCGTAAATGAAGTTCTTTAGAAGTTGAAGAGACACTGTGATACAAATTTAACATTATTATTAAACCAAACTAGCTATGAAATTGGATATTCTTACGTCTGGTACTCAACAGTGTCTAAACACAGCAGCTTAAATACAAAAACGGATGCTCTTTTGAATGCGAAATGTGATTTTGAAATTTTATAACTCATTCGAACGATTTATTTGAATCACATCACTTATTTATCAAGTTTCACCATGTAATGATAATGCTGTAGAAAAACAACATTAACAGAAATACATTTAAGACAGAGTATTTTGCCTTTTCAATCGTCTGTGTGTGTCATTGCCGGTGCGTGATGAAAAGAGAAACGCTTTTGAAATCTTGCTTTCAAATAAATAAATCATTAATAAACGGCGCATCATAAGCACTATTTCCGATAATGAAAATCAGCATTTATAAGACAGAGTATTCTGCCGTTTCAATTGAATTTGTGCGCCTTGTAGAACCAGAGTTATCACATTTTTGTGGTTACTGGCTTTTAGCCAGTATCCTCTATGTTACTGTCTGTGTTAGTAGGTTAGTAAAGCCTGGTTTTCACTAGCGACGCAAGCATAAGCGCAAGCATAATAGAATAGAATAGAATAGTTTATTTAATGTCGAAGAACGTGGGAAGTGTTTGCACAATCTTCCGAGCCAGAGGCTCATGTTAAAAACGCTCGACAAACTAAAATTACAAAACAAGGTAAATTATGAATTATGCATACAAATATAAAAACCTAAAGCCAAGTGAAAACGACTCTACGCAAGCATAAGCGCAAGCACAAGGAAAAGGAAAGCCGGTTTTTACAGTGAAATAAGCGCTCTTGTGCTTGCGCTTATGCTTGCGCTTGTGCTTGCGTCGCTAGAGAAAACCAGGCTTGACTGAGAACTTTATTTTAACACGATAAGTAAGATCAGCATTGCTGGTGGGGTCGTGCAAACAATAGTTACAAGAAAAATAAAATACTTAAACATATGTACAATTTAAAATTTAAGACTAAATACAACCTATCAGAAATATTTATAACCGGTGTCTCTGTTTTTAGTTATGGCTAAAATCGGTTCGAAATTTATTTTATCGGTGTCAAATTTTCGAAGACAGCGTTTAAAATCTTTCAAGGTTTCAGCCGTTGTTTCCTTGTTCGTAAAACTATTCCATGCAATTGCTCCTCTATAACTTATGGAGTTCCTAATAAAGTTCGTTTCAGGTCTAGGAAGAATAATGTCATCCTTTCTTCTGCGGCCTGATTTCCTTTGTATAAAAAGATCTTTGAATTCTGTAACGGTGAAACCCTTCAAACATTTAAGAACAAACTCTGTTAGTCGCACTTTGTACATTGTTTCCAGACTGTCCCATCCAGTTCGCGTTAATACATCTTCGGCGCTTGTGTCCCATGGCAATCCGTAAACAATTCTTAAGAGTAAGTAAGCCCTGTAATATGTTATGCCTCATTTGCATACATAAGGCCAGCACTTGTCCCTTGGGAATATTTATTATTTTTACGGCCTTGGCAAGCGTTGAAAAAAATTTCCTTAGTTCTCTTCGGCACAATGAACTGATTCAAACGGTCGTTATAGACAAGATCTTTGTTCAAAGGTTCTATGAAGCGCCGAACACATTTAATATTTGATTTTTGTGCAAGGAAATAGTTTTGTTTCCTTGCACTGGCGATTCTCTGGTGGAATCATGTCATTATGTTTACGGGTTCATGGGGTTCACGACAATCTCTTCGCTACAATGCAATTTGCTGATTACAATGGTAAAATACACTCTCTTTACAGACAAGATTTTTCTTCAACGCTTCTATGAGTCACCGATCACAGTTGTATTTGATTTTTTATGCTAATTATTTTTTTACTTCAAACATAATCTCAAGACTGATTTGTTTCGCGCGAAGTTGTTGGCCAAGAACAGGAAGTCGAATGTTTGAATGAGTCTGCTTCAGCGAACGGGCTAGGTACACGTGATAATGGTGTGTTTGCACTGCATCACAAGAAGTTGTGTTTTTATCACAACTTTTTACAACTTGGAAATGAATGTTTTTGTTTTTGTGGCTACTGCCTCGAAGAAGCAAAGCCACTTAAGGGGGTGACACACTAGGCGATTTTATACGCCGATCGGCGAAAATCGCCTAGTGTGCTCGGTGCAGCAATTGAGATTTTCGGCGATCGCCGCGATCGGCGTATAAAATCGCCGGTATCTGACATGTCAGATATCGGCGATTAAATTCGCCGGCATTCGTCTAGTGTGCCCATTCCCGCGATTTTATACGTTCATCGCTGCGAATCGCCAGTAAAGTCAGCCAATAAGATTGGGCGATTTTATCACATGACCTTTCAAAATGGCCGACAACAACGGGAATGATGCCCTCGACGGAGCATGGAAAAAACTGGAGTGGCAACTCGCCGCGATCAGCGAAAAAATTCGCCTAGTGTGCCCACATCAATCGCCAGCGAAATTCGCTGGCGATTTTCGTTGGCGATCAAATTCGTGGCGATCGGCGTATAAAATCGCCTAGTGTGTCGTAGGCTTTAGTCATCGGGTTGTAAGTCCGTCCGTAACAATAGATCGTTTTCACTCACGTGACCAAAACCTTGACAACTGTTGCTACGCTGCCATATTTGTGTACAAACAAATCGACTGCGTCCTTTGAAAGAAGATGGTTTTGTGCTTGATTGTCGGCTGTGGAAATAGAAGTGGAAGGGATAAAGGATTATATTTTGCCAAAGTACCTTCCATCATAGAAAATCAAGGAAAAGAAGCCAGAGAATTGTCACAAGAAAGAAGATCGCGCTGGATTTCAGCTATTAGCAGAGATGATCTGACCGATACCATTTTGGAAAACGATCGCGTGTGCGAGAAACAATTTGTTTCTGGAAAGGCCGCAAAATCATGGGATAAATTCAACGTTGACTGGGTCCCAACTCTAAATTTAGGACATAATAAGAAGACAGGCCATACGGATCGAGAACAAGCAGCAAAAAGAAGTGAGAGGGCGAGGGAACGCGAATTGTTAAAGAAGCCGGCGTTTGCTAAAAGGGTGAAAGAACTTGAGTCTGAGAGGGAGAAGAAGTTTCTCAAAGCTAACGAATCAGGGCAGAAAATTTTAGATTTAAACTTCGAAGTTAGCGAAGCAGAAAGTTTAGAGAAGCCCACAGAGAAAGGAACACAAACTGACTCAAGAATGTTTGTTGATGTCGGCACACAATCGGAAGAGTTTGACTACCTAGTCAGCCCATCTAACATGAAACCTCCTTTTGATCAATGTGAATTTGAGAAGGACAATGACAAAGTAAAGTTTTACACAGAACTTCCTTCATTCCAAATACTGAACACTGTGTTCCTGCAAGTTTCTTCATACGTTACCCGCAAATCACAATATTTGACAACAATTCAAGAGTTTATTTTGACACTGATGAAGCTGAAACTTGATGTACCTTTAAAAGATTTATCTTACCGTTTCAATGTGTCACTGCCGACAGTTTCAAGGATATTTACTGCATGGATGGTTGCTTCGGATGTCAGACTGGCCCCACTCATTAAGTGGCCTGAGCGGGAAGACCTGTGGCGAACAATGCCACAGTGCTTCCAGTTTGCATTTGGTAAGAAGACAACAGTAATTATCGACTATTTTGAAATTTTTATTTGCAGGCCATCCAATCTTCTGGCCAGGGCACAGACATTCTCTTCTTACAAACATCACAATACTGTCAAAGTGTTAATCGGAATCACTCCTCAAGGAACGATTTCCTTTGTTTCAAAAGCATCGGGAGGGAGAACATCGGACAAATTTCTCACTGAAAATTGTGGCATATTGAAAAAGCTCTTTCCTGGAGATCTGATTTTGGCAGATCGTGGCTTCACAATCCAGGAAAGCGTCATGTTTCAGCAAGCCCAACTGGCCATTCCTGCCTTTACCAAAGGAAGAGATCAGCTTGATCCAGTTGATGTCGAGAAAACAAGAGGGATTGCTAATGTACGAATTCACGTTGAGAGAGTAATTGGTCTACTTCGCAGGAAGTTCAGTATTTTGTCTGGAATCTTGCCAATTGACTTCTTAACATGCAAGCCAGATGGACCCGAAACTGAATCAGTTCCTATGATTGACAGAATTATCACTCTATGTGCTGCACTAATTAATTTATGTCCAGGCATTGTACCTCTTGACTGAATACTTTAGTTGAAAAAATATATTACTGAGGAAAAGTAACACTTCGATCACCTCTCAGTTGAATAAAAATTTAGTAAAAATTGGTACCCCTGCTGCACCCCCAACCCCAGGAAAAAAAAATTACTGGAGGTGAGTGGTGAGCTCTAAAGCTAGATGATTATGGAAGGTGTGGTTTAAGTGACTTGGAATTCCAAGGTGCAGGGTTGAATCAATGAATGTTACATTGTAAATGGTTTGAACGTCATGTCATAAATAGCTGTTTGATCATCCATGTTAGTGTAATCCTGAGTAGTCCATAGATAGTGACTAACATTTCAATGACGTGTCAAAGTTATCACAGTAAATAAGGACTTTCACAAGAGTTGTTGAAACATCACTTACTATATTGACATGAGTCCTATTCAGGACTACACTAAGCTAGATGACTGATGAAACAACTACTTGTGAATGTTACATTGTTGGAGTATGGGTGTTTCCTGTGTTACACATTGACATTACTTTCATACTTAGTTGTCAGTGCATGTATGGACTGTCATTTCAAAAGATGTCCAGGACCAATAATTATTTTGTGCCCTGGAATACAGCATGTTGTACAAAAAAATCAATTAATTGAATAAATAATAATGTTCCTCTTGAAAGAATATTTGTTACTGAAGAAGAAATTCAAGTGGTAGGGAAGAGGTTCATGCAACCATTTTTGAGACACTGGATCAAATGTGGTCGCATTTTAGGAACATCAAAAGTCACATTGCAAGGATTTTGCCCATACACAAGTCATGTTGCAAATGCAGTTGCGAATACACCACAGTCACTGCCATTGCTTTGTTGTTGAACTGGCATGTTTGTAATTCTGTTTAAATTTGGACCATACAAATTCTGAGCAAGTTCCTGTAACTCTTGAGTTATCACTGGTTTCATGAGACTGTCCAGTAACTTCACTTCACCTGGGGGGCATCCAATTGAGGTCAAGCACACCCAGTGATTATTGCCTACATGCAGTAGTTGAATAAACTCTGATGTCATGGTGTCAAACTGTCTGACGGGACCGACTGTTGGTCTCTGAAACCCTTCAATATTTGGATTAATCTTTTCCAACAGCAGCTGTGCTTCATGGATTATTGTGCAGCCTAGCCATCCAGTGGGTGATGCGATGAGGTCAAAATCAGCTTCAATGAGACTTCCAAGTGACATGTGCTTGTTTCTTGATGTTGCATTTCTTACTGTTTT
>JAEMWC010000184.1:320000-342500 GCA_016490735.1 Pachyseris speciosa | reverse complement strand
GCGACGTGCATCAGATAACACGCAATACAAATCAATGAGAAGTGTTCTAAAATACAAAATGACAGTACTTTGGATGCTTTTTTTGCGAAGCACTCAATTATTGGTTTCGAAAGTTAAAAACACCCTACTGTTTCCCTTTACAGTTTTCTTTTCTAGCGAAGAATTGTAGCGGCCGAGGCAACTTTCAAATCACCGGTCGTCGGCGTTTTTTTGACAAGCCTGAATTTTATACATAGCTCCCTGTGTTCACTCTTGGATCAAAGTGATATTACAATTCCAATGTCCGACCATATATTTCTTTTCACCCAGCAAATAAAAGATTAGATTGCAGCAGTAGACACACGCGCTTTTTAAGCGCCTATTTTTATAATTGAGTGATTGCTATACCATGTACTGCTTTCATCTGGAGATGTTAGATGTATAGCCACGATGATGAACAATTTTACTATAATTCACATTTGCCAATTCTTTTCCTTCTCCTGGTACGTGTGTTTTCATAACCAGTAACCACGTGTCGTTATTGAGGGCTTTTATTGTTTGTTGTGACGGCACAAAATTCAGTCACGCTTGCCAGCGCGCGATGAAAAGAGAAACAATTTAAGGAAAACGAGGCAAATCTCAATGACCAGCAGAAAACTGGGGAAATGTTGGGGAAGTAGTTAATTTGTTGTGTCATTGCATTAGTATGAAAACCAAAAGCCCATCGTCTGTTCACTTGCACGACTCCATTTTCTTTTGTGAGCCATTTGAAATTTATTTTCATTTGGTTTCCCTCTTGTCTTCCAGTGCTTTGAACTTTTCACTAGCCAAAATGGCTACTGAAGTGCAAAATCCACTAGCCAAAACGGAATTTTTACTAGTCTGTGGCTAGTTGGCTACGGTTAGTCTCGAGCCTTGTACTGTTGCTATGCAATAGTAGACTCGATGTGATGACCTTCGTGAGTTAAGTTTAGTTAAATAATTCGGCAAGTGTTCGGAGTTCAGGGTCGGCAGTCATCGGGTGGAATCGCTCAGCTCAAAGCACGCGTTTGTGTTTGCCTTTCGTCCAGCGATACAGCAGGGTTGTAGCTTGCTGCTCGTTCGCTGAGCCTTAAAATCAGCAAGAATTCTTTCCACAGGACAAAATAAGAGTAGCATAAAGAATACAGATTGAAAGACTCTTGTTCGGTTGGTGAGATGTTAAGCTTATGTTGAATATTAAAACTCCACTAGGAGTGTGAATTCGCAGTTAAGGTTATTCTTTATATTGATGCGCAACTTTATCCGATGATTTTCGACAACTGTTATTTGTATTTCTTTGCATTAGACAACAGAGGAGTGTTGTACTAAATGAGTGAAAATTCCAATAAAATCTCCGATCAGAGAACGCTGGGTATTTATATACAACAACACCAGCTTATATGACGTCTTTGACATTCATATGTGGGCTGGGTGGGTGGGTGAGACGTTAAAACCTCTATTATCGCACGTAAACGAAGTGTTCTCGAATTCCAGGAAATAAGTAATGGTAATAGGACTGAGTGGAGTACAATTCAGGGAGTAATCGGGCGAGTGATTTCAAATTGGCCGAGCGCGTAGCGCGAGGCTGATTTGAAATTACGAGCACGATTACCCCTGAATTGTACGACACGAAGTCCGATTACCAATTAATTGTGTCAATAACAAAATGCGAGAAACTCTAGAGGTCAACTTTCTAAATTGTAAAATGTATTGTACAAAATAACCAACGGATATGATTGCTATTTTACAAAGCGTGAAGATTGACAACTAACACAACATGGCAGATACTACTCAACATACCCAAATAAGGTAACTGTCCGATTTGGCCTGTTCGATTACAAGTGTCTGTAATCGGACAGCTCAAATCGGACAGTTTGGAACTGAAGCAGTCAATTAAGACACAAATAAAGGCTGTTAAGAACCAATCACATTCGAGCATTTTGTTATGGACACAATTAGCCTGAAAATCGGCGAGATGAAATTGTATGATAAACCGCAATAAAGTGACTGGATAAACTGCTAGAGGATGCCAAAAATTTGGATAACACGAAAATAACGCACTCGTTTATTTGCATATGGTACCCCAACGCATAGTTCGTTCAAAATTATTTTGCTCGAAGCTGCGAAGTGTAGCAGCTCACAACGAAGACGGAATAAATGAGCTATATTTTTCAGAGGCTGTCGAAGATTCAAAATCTTTTGACCATGAAAATCGTCGGAGGCGCATTTCACAGGAGATGATCTATATCTTCCTTTGTCGCCGCGTTACGCTTGATTGAACATATCACTTCACGACTATTTCTTACGTTTTCGGGCGGCCAGCATCGGATGCGTGAAAAGACATTAGGATGCTTCTTTTTGTAAGCGAATGAAAGCGAAAATGTTTACACAGCAACCACGAAGAGCCTATGAGTATAAGAGTATTCCTTATACTGGTGTCTGGATCATTCTCACATGCCGTCACTTAACGTTCGGAAATACGCTATTCTTATTAGATAAAATAGTTTTCCCAGCACACGAAACACAGCAAGCCCGTCTTAAGATACTAGACTAATGTGATCAACCTAAAAGTGATCGAAAGCTTCCTAAAATCAGATAAATAAACTTTTTAGCTAGAACTGATGAGAGTTATTTTGAGACCGATGACTTTACTCACACCAGCAAAACATTTGTCTTTCGCGAGTGGATAAGTCAGGATAACTCCATCCGCTCGAACGGGTGAGAATTTTCTCTGAACGGATGGTGGGTATTTAACGGATAGGTATACTGCTATTTATTTTATTTTTGGAAAATTGGCGTCAAAAATAGGGTGAGCATTATATACGGTTGCGCATTTGTACACACAGGTAAATTTCGAAAAAAATTCTCTGATCAGATAACGCTATACGCGCTAGGTTGTAAACAGCTTGCCTTGCGTGGCGCGAGTGAGCAGCTCAAACAGCAAACAACTGACAAACGTTTCGTATCTCGTGAAAATGAAAAAGCTTCAGCAGTAGCCACATGCAGTCATTGACTGTCTATTATTTATTTAAGGAATGGAACGAGATAATCATTCCTTTAGATATCAGAAATAGCGAGTCGGTTTGGATTAACCCTTTGTCTTCGGGCGATTTGGTCGCCTCTTTTTGCAATTGCCGGAGGGTAGGAGGTCAAATCGACGTGGCTATTCCATATAAGGGGTTACCACGAAGATGTCGCTGGTCCACAACACCGAAGTTTCTTTCTTTGTTTTCATGCTGTCACGCTAGCTGTCGTTTATTTCTAAACGACCATTGCAGCTACAATTCTTTACGTATTTGATTTATAAGTGAATTTTTGGAGCCATTTTCCACCTCAAAAGCCCCCTGCCTGGCATTATAAAGCTGGGTTGATGGGTAGAGGCAATCCTTTGAAAGAAAACAGAGGCGAAAAGCAATTTCACACGAAGTAAGCCGCTCAAAGTGTTCGAGCGAGTGATGGCAATTCACGGAATAAAGTTATGTCTTTAGCTCTTTTGTTAGTGGATTCCGGGACCTGGCATTTTTGGCGAGTTTTGACTTGTAAATAATGCAATCGGTGCAATATTTTGTCAGCAGGACCGGGTGGCTCGACACTTATAAAAAATATCTGAAATGGAAATTGGCGGACTGTCATGCGCCCGTTATCCAAGAACGTCCCAGAATTCCTTTGGGTCACAAACGCGAACATGAACCGACCACTAAGAACAAGTGAAATCAAATAGCGTTATCGGGGTCGCGATAAAGGAGTGAGCAGAAAAATGGTGAACAGATTGCAAGAAGTGGAGTCGAAGTTTGCTGCCAATGTAAACTTTTAACCTCAATAGGAATTTTTGTTTTCAAAACTTCAAGACAAAGTTGCGTGAATTTGGTGTTGTCCGAGTTCGATTTTGTTTTTTTATAAGAGAATAAACAGTCATATTAAATGAAAAATTTCCAGGGTGATAAAGTCTACAAAAGTGACCTTTTGGCAACGACAGTGGTTCATTTCAGCCATAGTCCGGGATTTGGGAAAGTTGCAGGTTTTCAAAGCCATCGACCGCATATGGTCGATATTTGGTAAGCCCGAAGACAAAGAGTTAAGCGAATGATACACGGTTCAACATTTGTTGAGCAACAAATATTGCAGCTGCTGTTCAACAAATGTTGAACAGTGTATCTTTTGATGTTGAACGTTGTTGAACGTTGTTGAACGAAAATAGAGCTTGGCTCTATTACGTTCAACAAGTTGGCGCAACAATGTTCAACATTTGTGCTCAACATTTGTTGCTCAACACTGACAAATGTTGAAACGTGTATCATTCGCTTTATGTATAACAATGGGACGTCGTCGTTGTCGTGCGGTGACGCCCTCAAATAAACCACAAACCACAAATCTATGTGTACTCAAACCTTCATTTCAGTGTTTGAAGAGGAAAATGGGATTCAAAAGAACACATTTAGCTGTACATTCATTTCAGATTGGAAATTGGAAATAATTCAAGTATCATTTTGATCTTTCCATTCAAACTCAACATAATAATGATCACTTTATTTACGTCTCTAATCTCTCCAGCCGAGGACAGATGCTCTACTAATTTTGGGGACTAAATCAAATCAAATAAAATAAATTCATATCAAATCCAATCAAATGTTGATTTTTGACGACATTATGACAACAATTGCCTGTGTTTTGAAAATTTTGTTAAACCTGGGTGACAGTGAGTATATGAAAATTACATATTTAAAATACCGACAAAAGATTAAAGAGTTGCAGAAAGAATGTGTGATTCGAACCCATGACTGCTGCGATATCAGAGTATTGTTCTCCAACTGAGCTATTTTTAGATTTATAAATAGAAAAGGTTTCATGCATCTCATAAGAAAACATATCAAAACAATATTATTGAATTGCTTTACTGTTAATGGTTTTGGGGCTGAAAGAAAATAAGAATGATTTTGTGAGATTTTATTGTTTAAGCTCATTAAACTCTCATTATGACATGACCGAATGCCCATGATGACACCTTCAAGTGACAGTTCTAACAGTTCTTTACTGCTGTAGGTTTGTTTTACTCACAAGCAACAAATTTGTTACAGGTGTGTTACAGGTGTATGAGTGCATTAATTGTGTTCGATACGTGATGTGCAGTTTATGTCATGTAATTTGGCTTCCTAGTTCTTTAACTCTCTCGTTATTTCAGGAAATCAATACTCCTTTTCTTTATTTAATTTCATTGTATCTAATATTTGTCCTTGTGTTTGTAAGGGTAACTAAAGTTGTTATTGTTAGGGTAAAGTCCTTAGATACATGTCATAGTAGACCTCTACATTGGTGCTGTGCTACCCTTGCTACAATTGTAAGTCCAGTTTAAGGCCGTCCATTTAAATTCTTTTCCTTAGTTTTTTTTAATAGCTGGTAGTGAGAGACAGCAGTCCAACCAGGAAAAAAAGGGAACTGGATACTGTGTAGCCAATTTTAATACAAATATATTAATAATAGTGTGTATCCCATTGAGTTTAAACTTCAAATTAAATTATTGTCTGCAACCCAAGGTTTTATTTCATTCTCAATCATTTGACCCTGGGAAGTGGCATTTACCGTTGGATTTATCGTTTATTGAGGGCCCATCAGGATAATGCTTTGTGTTATTGTTTGAGTTTGAGAAAAGCCCATGATGTACATTGTGCTAAGATTTTATGAAATTTTGAACCAAAATTAATTTTATTTTTAACAGAATCCAACAGAATTCAAGCTTCCCCTTTCTGAGTTTAGGTACAGGACATACTGATTGATCTATGTTGTAAGGTTAAATTGTTTTTGATTTAATATTTCCCAAGTGTGTGTACAGTGTAGTTTTTTGTAGTTCGGTTTTTTCTCTTTGTCTTATTACCATAACCGGGAACGCTGAAGCAACCTTACAGTCGTTAATTAAGTTTGATTTTTGATTTTTTCATTTCAAGGACCACAATTTCTTAGTATAATCCTGTAAATACAAGACGGTAGCCCTTGTGTAACATGTGAGTTTCATGCCGTGGCGATTTTCTTGGATTTCTAAGGTCAAGCACGAGTAACAGCACTGCCCCAATATGACTGATAGTCAATTTGAATAAGTGTCATTTTGTTTCAGCTCTCTTGATCTAGCATCTATGTTTACATGCCATGCAACAGCTGTTTCAGTTTCAGTGGGGAAATATACTCCCCAGGCAAAAGTTTTTAAGATTGCTTTTCCTTCTGGTCTAACTTAATCTCACACTTACACTCGCCTTTTAAGGCGGCGGCACTATTTCATACGCCGATGGAACAGTACGATTTGCGAAACTCCGTCGCCTAGTGGAATTATCTTCGGCAATATCAATTGCCCTAAGTGTGATGAAAACCCGTAGTTCTTTATACAACGCTTATAGAACGAGAATACAAATTGTTGTGTTTTATTTCACGCGCTACGCATGACTTGTCGAGTAGATATTTCGCAAGTAATTTAGGCAATGGGAAATTCACGCGTACTTTTAATGAAAAAAAGGTTGTTTCTAGTATTTAATTATTTTATTTCCTCTTTCCCGCTCCCTATAGATACACGCTTGATAGACACTGTGAAAAATGTAACAACACAAACGATGTCGTAAGGGCGGATTCGATAACCCAAAGCACAAGAAACTTCACTTTTTATAACGACATAAATATATTTAAGAAAACACATGGAATGCTTCGATGACGCTTAAGTTCTTCTTCACCTGGGTACCCCAGTGAAAGTAGATTCTCCGAGGAACAATTTACCTCTCCCCCACCCCCCAATAGCACCCGTTTTGCACGCCGGAAGTTCCCGATCAGTCCTGAAATCCTCGGCGTAGTCTCGGCAAAATTCTCAGCGCGTCACTGGAAACAATAGGGCTATTGTTTAAATCTTATTGGGTGAATTTAGGCCGGTACAATGGACCATTTCTTGATACGACGCGTTTGCTGCGCCATGAAATTCGAACAGATGTTTACTTCAACTTGTTCAAAAGGTAATGGTATGCGGGTTGTGGAAGAATGGTCAACTGGAAAAATCGAAGAATCGTACAAAATCGTTTCGCGTTGATTTGTCTCTCACTTAAAACATATCACTTGCCTGCACACGTTTATAGAACGAGGTATTTAATGCACGGGTTTTTAATGAGATGCAGTTTCACCAGTTGCACGAGTTGTACGACTCGTACGCGTTGACGAGTTGCCTTACTTAATGAGATGCACTTTCACCACTTGCAATGGAATGACTTTATTTTATTGCACTGAAAAGTACCACATCCACCACTTCAACCAATCGTACCAATTTTAAGCCTTAGTTTACTACTCGTACGAGCCGTACCACTTGAACGATTTGAATCATATCCTTCACGACATAAACAAGTGGTGAGTATCGGACATGCATGACAATGCTTGTCAATAGATGGGTGGGCAGAGACACCGTGCAGCTAGAGTTATGTGGTATTTGGGTGCTGATCCTTATACATATAAAAAGTCTCTACCTATATGTATAATTACTAGCAGCAGATCCCATTAACATGTGAATGATCATCGCAATAGACCCGTGAGTGATGAATATTTGAGAATGAATATATGACAGTCATATTTGAACTCCAGATTAAAGAATGAATATGTGAATGATCAACACAGTTATGGACACTGCTTAAGTAGTAGGTAAAATAAAGCCTGAAAAAATTCTTTCATTGTCACAAAATTCATTGTCACACATGACATTAAGTTTCAATTTCATATTTTCCACCATTTACCATCTTACAGAGTTGTCCACTTCGAAGACTGCTAAGTGCAAGCAGTGTGGGACGTCGTTTACCTGTGCAAACAATTTGCGGGTGCATGAAAGAACGCATAGTGGAGAGAAGCCTTATACATGCAAGCAGTGTGTGAAGTCTTTTACCCAAGCGGGAAGTCTACGGATGCAGTGCCACGAAAGAACACATAGTGGAGGGAAAACTTACACATGCAAGCAGTATGGGAAGTCTTTCACCGAAGCAGGAAATCTACGGATGCACGAAAAAATCCATAGTGGAGAGAAACCTTATACATGCATGCAGTGTGTGAAGTCTTTTACTAAACCGGGAAGTCTACGGATTCACGAAAGAACCCATTGTGGAGGGAAACCTTACACGTGCAAGCAGTATGGGAAGTCTTTTACCCAAGCGGGAAGTCTACGGATGCACGAAAAAATCCATAGTGGAGAGAAACCTTATCCATGCAAGCAGTGTGGGAAGTCTTTTACTAAACCGGGAATTCTACAGATTCACGAAAGAACCCATAGTGGAGATAAACCTTATACATGCAAGCAGTGTGGGAAGTCTTTTCCCCAAGCAGGAAATCTACGGATGGACGAAAAAATCCATAGTGGACATAAACCTTATACATGCAAGCAGTGTGTGAAGTCTTTTACCCAAGCGGGAAGTCTACGGATGCACGAAAGAACCCGTAGTGGAGACAAACCTTACACATGCAAGCAGTGTGGGAAGTCTTTTACCCAAGCAAGAAATCTACGGATGCACGAAAGAACCCATAGTGGAGATAAACCTTATACATGCAAGCAGTGTGGGAAGTCCTATACAACAGCAGGAAGTTTACTGGTGCATGAAAGAACTCATAGTGGACAAGAGCCTTATAGATGAAAGCAGTGTGTGAAGTCTTTTACCCAAGCGGGAAGTCTACGGATGCACGAAAGAACCCGTAGTGGAGACAAACCTTACACATGCAAGCAGTGTGGGAAGTCTTTTACCCAAGCAAGAAATCTACGGATGCACGAAAGAACCCATAGTGGAGATAAACCTTATACATGCAAGCAGTGTGGGAAGTCCTATACAACAGCAGGAAGTTTACTGGTGCATGAAAGAACTCATAGTGGACAAGAGCCTTATAGATGAAAGCAGTGTGTGAAGTCTTTTACCCAAGCGGGAAGTCTACGGATGCACGAAAGAACCCGTAGTGGAGACAAACCTTACACATGCAAGCAGTGTGGGAAGTCTTTTACCCAAGCAAGAAATCTACGGATGCACGAAAGAACCCATAGTGGAGATAAACCTTATACATGCAAGCAGTGTGGGAAGTCCTATACAACAGCAGGAAGTTTACTGGTGCATGAAAGAACTCATAGTGGACAAGAGCCTTATAGATGCAAGCAGTGTGGGAAGTCTTTTACCCAAGCAGGACATCTACGGAGACACGAAAGAACCCATAGTGGAGATAAACCTTATACATGCAAGCAGTGTGGGAAGTCATACCTAAGAAGGAAATCTACGGATGCACGAAAAAATCCATAGTGGAGAGAAACCTTATACATGCAAGCAGTGTGTGAAGTGTTTTACCCAAGCACGAGGTCTACGGATGCACGAAAGAACCCATAGTGGAGAGAAACCTTACACATGCAAGCAGTGTGGGAAGTCTTTTACCCAAGCAAGAAATCTACGGATGCACGAAAGAACCCATAGTGGAGATAAACCTTATACATGCAAGCAGTGTGGGAAGTCCTATACAACAGCATGAAGTTTACTGGTGCATGAAAGAACTCATAGTGGACAAGAGCCTTATAGATGCAAGCAGTGTGGGAAGTCTTTTACCCAAGCAGGACATCTACGGAGACACGAAAGAACCCATAGTGGAGATAAACCTTATAAATGCAAGCAGTGTGGGAAGTCTTTTACCCAAGAAGGAAATCTACGGATGCACGAAAAAATCCATAGTGGAGAGAAACCTTATACATGCAAGCAGTGTGTGAAGTCTTTTACCCAAGCGCGAAGTCTACGGATCCACGAAAGAGCACATAGTGGAGAGAAACCTTACACATGCAAGCAGTGTGGGAAGTCATTTACCCAAGCAGGAAATCTACGGATGCACGAAAGAACCCATAGTGCGTGTTTCCGAGGAATTTTCCAGATTTGATGACCGTAGCGCCTCAGCTAATTTGCTGATAATGTATTTGCATTATGCACCCTTATTAATATATGACTGGCTCTTTCAGCGGTCAAGATGAATCAATTCTCCTGCTGTGATTGGCTACCCGCGAGGTCAAGATGGAGACATCTTGATCGCTCGGGATAGCCCGTTCGTTCACATTTTACTGTCTTTTAATAGCGTCCTTTGAGTCATATGATAAATCCTTTATTGGCCAAGCTTGTTCGGTCAAGATGGCGGGATCAGTACTGGTTATGGACCTCGACTTGGTCTCGGTCCATAAACACGCAAAAAAAGAACTTGGCCAATATTCCGCCATCTTGACCGAGCAAGCGTGGAAAAATCGAGATTATTTTAAGTGAGCACTTGATTTAGCAGTAGGCCGAAACAGACGTAAAGAATTGACAACATGTCGTTGTTGTTGTTGACAGTAAAATACATTCATAAAAGGAAGCATATTTGTAGAATCGGTTCTTTAGAAATCGAAGAGAAGTTTATTTGCCCAGCGCAACACAAAGTCAGGAATTATCACTGAAAGTCTTCCGAAGGAATCGTTGCAAAGAAACTCGGTAACGTACTTTTATAGCTGAAGGACGGTGCCTGCTAATAGGAAGATATTTTTTTCGCAGACTATCACTATGCAAAAACTGAGTAGATGTTGATAAGGGGTAATAAATATTGAAAAGAAAATTGAGACTTCGAAAAAAAGAAAAGGAGAAATATTTCGCTGAACATTTCCTTGGAATTTCCCTTTACATACACAACAAACCACAAGCATGTGTATTAAATACATAACAGTTGCTGGTATAAAAACTGCTTATGTGGTATCTGTTACAAAATCATTGCATTGGAGCCATTTTTGGCCCTGACTTCTCTTTTATAAGAGAGCAAACAAACAAAAACAAAACAAAAAACCGGCAACATATTTTGCGAACTATGAAAAAATCATCATCTGTTGAGTAGGCTTACCACTTTCATTTTATAAGGTAAAAAGTTGGGGTCACCTGCACGCGTTTTTGAAGGCTATATTGGTTATTTCAACTTTTAAGGCACAGTTTTGGGCGCTCAAGACAGTTTTGGCGCTACCCCCTCCCTAGTAGGTTATATATTTGGATGTCTTTTCCTTGGGCATGCTGGGATATCCGATATGGCAAACGCCGGAGCGAAAAGTTTTCTTGATTCTTCAAATATTAGAAGACATTTTTTTCAATCAAGATGACTTTGAATGCTCAGAAAAATTTCAACACGTTTTGAGATGAGCATTTTGCGAAACTTTCAAAGTTTTTTTTTTGCAGTATAACTTTGTGTAGTTTTGTTAATTACGTGCACACTTGTTTCTTGTGGTTGTATTAAATGTCTGTAAGGAGTTTTGAGAGCCATTAGCCATGATTCCTTGCTTCTGATTTTCTGCATTTCGTTGTTCAGGCCAGTTAAGCTCAGGTACGAAGGCGAGACTTCGTATCGTTTTAGTGTTGTAGAAAGAGCAATAAAATCAAAGAATGAAACCAAAGCGGATTTGTTGTGCATTAAACCGTTATGTGTCGAACTTCTTCTTTAATGATCGATTCCATTTAATAACTTTTTACAGCATTATGTTTCATTTGCCACTTCACTTGATCTTCCGTGATTCGGGTAATTTCATAAAACACACCACAATAACGCTTTCGTCTAAAGGCTATTTGGCATAGGAAGCATGTTGCCAATCCTGCAAAGCTATCCGCTAAATCAAGAGCTTACAAAAATGCGGTTGCCATCAAAACAAACACAGTCTTTCGACGATATCGCGAGTGTAATTGCGCGCGAGACAAGATGGTTGCGTGGTGCGCGGAATGTATATGCGCACTAACAATAGAAGGCACCGTCCTTAAAGGTGAGGGCGCAGTTTTGGCCTGGTGGTCAGGCCACTCACCTTCCACCAATGTGGCCTTGGTTCGATCCCGGACTTGGCGTCATACGTGGGTTGAGTTTGTTGTTGGTTCTCTACTCCGGTTTACCCCTCTCTCTCCTCAACAATCAACATTTCCAAATTCCAATTCGATAAGGATGCAGGACCTCCCTGAAAACACCTTCGATGACTGGAACTTCCTGGATAGATAGATAGATAGATAGATAGATAGATAGATAGAAATAGATAGATAGAAACAATATTTAAAGAGGGTGGCACCAAAAAGCTAACACGAAGTTAATTAGGGTGGCCCTCGTTATTATAATCTGATTTACAATAATTAATAAATTAAAAATAAACAAAGGAGAATGAGAAAACTTAAAAGTTTTTAAGACTTAAACTTATCGAGGCTATACCCTCTCACGTCTACGGACAAGGAGTTCCAAGCATTGGTTTAACCACGGTTTGGTTTATTGGTGACGGTATTGGTTCCTAGGTAAATATCGTGATTATTATTTATGCAAAACATGTCCGTTTCGGTTTTATTCTTTAATTTGTTTATCGTTGCCAACGAAAATAAGTCGACTGCATAAGACTACTTCTCACTCGCTGAATAACCCAAGAAAAGTTCAGCCCAACTACCGTTAGTGATAGACTATGAAAACCAGCATCAAAGAATCACATGCTGACTACAGGTGTTTCTATGCATTTCAAGAATAAGCAAACACCGATAAATGACTTGAAATGAGTCGATCGTGTTTCTATGAATATACGTCGCAGATTCCAAAACTACAACTCATACTGGCTATTTATTGAAAATAAAGAAACTGCATTAGCCATTTAGCTCGTTATACGCATGGTGTGTTAAATTTAGCTTTCTGTTTTATTTAATTTCGTACATAGACCTTTTAGTGCTATTTGGTTAAGGGTAAATTAAATGTCTAGGCTCTTTTCAGTCCATGCTAAAAAGGACTAATATATAGATTTAGCCAAGCCTAAAAGCGGAGCTCCACGACTGATTAATTTTTTTACTGGTGTTGAGCAACACCGCACGGCTTTCCTTGCGTCAATATTTTATGTTTAGAGCTGAGTCAACAGGACTTGACCGCGGTTCAGAAACCTCAAAACATTACAAGAAAACAATACAGTTGACGTGTGTGTTTGTTCGAAAACAAACTTAGCAATCAAAGAACGATGAAATATTTTCATCCAACATCGTTGGACGAGCATGTTACCATAGTGTATTAAAGGGACACTGTCATCTTCGCGCATGCGCTGGCTTTTGAAATCCAAACTTGAAAATTTCCGGCGGAATTTTTCAAGCTGGAGAGCTACATGCAAAATGGCGTCGTCCGTCGAAACCGGTGTTTGAGCACTCAGCGCGAAAATGGTGATTGAGTCTCTTCAAGAGAACAAAGCAAAGGGAGTCAAAATGTATCAACGCATCTACAACGAGGAAAAACGTTTTTAAGGCTTGAATTCATGAGAAATTCCACGTACACAACAGTGTAACTGGTGCGGTAATCGATCGAAGTGTAGTAGGCGGTGAAGTTTAATGCAGCGATTCCATCTTCGCGATTCATTTGTAGTCGCTTGAACGTCAGAGACCATCACTTCATCGTTTGATGATAAATGTTTAATGCCGTCGCTTTAAAATTTGTATTTAGCGTAGTATTTTGAAGTTAGTTGAGAGGCACTGCACTGGTTGTGTTTACTTGGGTCACAAATTTAAACCACGCAGTGAGTACTAAAAACACGGCATAATTTTTCCCTGTTTCGTTTGACTTCAAGGTCGTCGTTCGCAAATAAATTTACTCTCTTTCAGCTTTAAAAGGACAGGTTAAGATCGGCAATATGTTGAGGTATGTTGGAGAGAAAAAATTATTTATGTGAGAGGCAAGCGCTTGTTCAACCGGCAGTGGGGACAATCTAATTTTCGCTTGTCGCGTGTCGCGGGTAAATTGTCGCAGGTGGCGGATGAATTGTCGAGGGTCGCGGGTAAATTGTCGCGGGTAAGAAACTAGTAATTAGAGTGCTCGTCTAATCTCTTGCTTGCTTGAACGTACTCGTGGCATGTGGAAGTAACGGAGATAGAAGCTAAACTTGAGCTTTGTTCTTTGTTCTCAAATAGTGTAACAAAGTAACTAAAATAATTGAGTAAGTAAAACTTCAAAGACTAGCGTGCACTACAACAAAAGGTCATGTGTTATAGTGGGGGTACACGTGAACTTTGAAGAAGGGATGGAAATGGGGTAAAAATGTTTTGAAACACCCCAAGACAGTTGACACCCCACAAGGGCACTGCAGGTTGCTGGGGAACTGTTTGGTGACCGTCCACCTATTTCTAACTTCAACCCAGTTTTAAACCTTCATTAAATCTTCAATATTCCATATTTCCTTATATTTAACTAATCCTTTGAGAAAAATTATTTTTCCTTTATTACATCCATTTTGAAATCACTGGTGATCCTTGCAATCTGATTGGCTCTCAACAGTGCAATTTATTGCCAAATTGCACCATTTTTTTACTCTAAATCACATCCTTTCTGTAACTCATCAAAATGAAAGTGAAATAATACTAACCTATCAAATTTCATGGATAAACAAATATTAATATTGACAAAAAAGTGTGTGATTTCAAAATGGGTGTAATAAAGTGGTAATTGAACTTCGTGTCTTGCAATTTTGGTCTGAAATCATACCTGTGATTTCAAATCAAACTCGCGCTGCGCGCTCGTTCGATTTTGAAATCAAGCGTACGATTTCAGACCAATCAGTTCAATTACCATTATAAATATACCCCAAAATCACCAAACAATTCACAAAATATCTCACAACATAGCTTCGTGTAATAAGCGTGTAATAATGAGGTTTTTGATTGCTTGAAACGCGAACGAGTTATTAACATTAAATCCATGTTAAGCGACCTAAAAATGGTGTTCAGGTGTACCTCGCCTTAATCAGATTATACACCTGATACAGTGGAACAACGGTCACATCTCGACGTCGGCCGCTTTTTTCCCCCAGCGGATACATTCACTCACTCACGACCACTCTCTACAACAGCTGCTTGCCTGTGTTTTGAAAAGAAATAAACAGAACACGGATTTTCTAATTGTTCTTAATTTGACTTCTTTGACTAAGTTCCAATAGCTCGTGGGCGGCTGTCATTGAAGAAATATGCTATAGTGTCTCTCCTATTCATCCTAGTCATTCTATTTTATTTATTCAATTCCATATCACTCCACCCCATGCTGCACAGTCAACTTTCCAACCTAACCCCCACCCTCACCCCCAGCCTATGTTCGTTCCATTTTGAGCAGCTCGCGTTTAAGACGTACTGTTGCAAGGCATTTTAAGAGTTCACTTCTAAGCTTCCAAGCTCGCTGTTTAGCATTCCTTCCCTTTTTGTACCTGTCAGTCCTGAATTAAAAAAGTAAGCACTCTGTTTAGTTTCTTGAAGAACTATTTAATATTTCATGATTTTTCTTACCACAGAAGGTCACTTCTAAGCCCAGCGAATGATACTCGACTGAAAATAAGACTTTTATAAATTTGCCTTCGAATTGTCACCGTCCAGTCTGTTGAAAAGTTTGCAAAGAAGCTTTGCCAACGTCGCAAAAGAATTGCAGGGAAGAATACAATATACATCAATATTTAAATTAAAGTCATTAAAAGTTGTAAGTTATAAGGTTACTGTAATCCTTCGAGACAGAGTTTTCAAAATTTGAGTTTTGCGCTGTTTAGTAAGAGGAATAATTAATATTGCGATTGGCAAGAGAAAATTTACAAAGTTGGTAAACGAAGGCGAGAAAAGCTAAAAAAATTTTTTTGGAGCAGTTAATAAATGGGCAAAACTTCACACGGGATTTTGTTTGCATCAACATTCGAACCGATTTCCAGACGTTAGTTCACCAAACGTATTACTTCCCATAATAGATAGGTTAAGCAACGACGACGGCGACGGCAGCGAGAACGCCACAAAACAATAGGCTTAATGAGCAAAAACAATAGCCCTGCACGTGCATTTTACATTTTGGTACATTTCTTTGCCGTCCTCTGCAAAACGACAACGTGAAATGACCAAATTTTAGGTTTTCTGGAGCCGGTTCCTGAAAGGTGTAATAAAGCTAATCCAGGGATAAATCTGCCTTATTCCAGGAATACCTGTTGGAATAAGGCAGATTTATTCCTGGAATAGAGTTATTATACCTTTCAGGAACCGGTCCCAGGAGACCGTGAGCGTATGACGGTGAACTCTTCTTTCTTTTTCCCAATCTCGTACCCAGAGTCTTCAGGTTCTTTGGCCAGCGGTTAGTTGTCAGGAGAGACTCTGGGATAATGAAAAAAAAAAAAAGCAAATTTTTCGATTGGCTGGCCCGTAACGGCCTCCATTGTTTTACTCCAGATTTTCTGGGAAAATGGAGGTCCATTATCCAGAGTCTCTCCGGGCGTCCACCCGCTGACCAAACAGCCCGAGGACTCTGGGACGTGATTGTCTTTTTCCCAACTTCAATGCCGTCTTTGCTAATTTAGCTCCAGGGTAGGTCGCCAGAATATTACAAGTTAGACAAGTTTGAAAAATCGCGAAAGAGTTACAATAACAAGAAATTGCATTTGAAATGACGTTTTCGTTGCCGTTGCCGCCATCGTTGCTTAAGCTCTCTAATAACCAAACGAACACTCCGTCTGAACGTGGAATTAACTTTCCCGCGTTTGAGTGAGGCTAGTTTGTCACTTATCCTCTTCCGAGAGTTCCTCAGTTGTCCTAAGTTGGTCGGCGGTATTATCGCTTTGGCACCACGCACCTCCATTGAGTTGTGAAAACTGTGCAAATCCTTGGAGGCCAAAAACTCGGGATTTATTTTTGCGTGTATTTCCTCCAGTCGAACCAATTAATCTTAAGTTAGATTTATCAGATTTTAACGGAATTTAGCGAAAATGTTCCTCACACGTTACCGCACCAAATTGTACTTGGGCTATTAATTCGGTTGAGTAAACATTGTCAGTTTTTCGCTTGAACGCTTGCGCACAGTTGCGATTTTCCAAAGCAACCCTGAAGGTTGACTATGCTGTATCAGTTTTTCATTCATCTCTGCCTAATTACCTAATTAATGATTTAGAGCGAGTGCAGAAAAGAGCTTTATCAATTATTTGCCCTCACTTAAGTTATAGCGAATCGTTAGCGTTTTTAGACATGGATCCACTTTTCGATCATCATAGCTTTTTATGCAGTTCTCTTTTCAGTAAAATCTGAGACGACGAAGAGCATAAACTACACCACTTGCTCCCCACAAGACATACCCCTGAGTACAATTTTAGGCAAAGCCGAGTGTTTGATCTTTTTTAGTTATAAAACTAATCGCACAAAGAATAGTTTTATTAACTTTCAGTGTAATTTAATTAACAATAATAAGAATGTATATTAGGTTGTATATCTTATAGAGTATTTTTAGTAACTCTAGCATTTTTTAAAGTTTTTTTTTACCCTTTAGTATATACAGTTATTGTACGTAATTTAGCCAATGGCTACCATGTACATGCTAATAAAGTATCTATCTATCTATCTATCTATCTATCTATCTATCTATCTATCTATCTATCTATCTAACTTCAATGAGCTTGTCGTATTCTGCGAAACTATTTTATACCGGGTGATAACCTATTGTTTATACAAAATTTACTGACGTCTAAGACTGATCCTGAACAAATTAGTCTTCTACGCACAGACCTACCCCGACCCGCGACAATTTACCAACGACCCGCGACTATTTACCCGCGACACGCGACCCGCGAAAATTAGACACTCCCCCGACAGTGTTTCCGGTCACACTTCACTGAACGCGACTGTCAGTAATTTGAATAAATAATTTTTGGCTTCTTTTCCATTTCTTGGATTCCAAATATTCTTTTACAGATAACTGTACATTCTATTAGCCTCATAAAGGCTTATTTAATGTAGACTTTTAAAGGAAAACAAGATATCAACGCGTTCAGGAAAATCTCTCCGTGTGAGAAATGCTGTGCATGTCAATAGCTTTCCATGTTCCATTCGTTTGGATCTTAGTTATTGCTGTTGGTTCTTTCTTGTTTAAATATACTGTCTGTTTTTTTCCGCCGCCGACCAGGAGGCTTTGGCTTTGCAAGGGACCTCGTTTCCTATTCCTTTGTCCTCCCTGGGTTTGTCATCACTCAAAATGTCGTAAATAAACAAATAAATAAATAAATAAACATCTTCATCCAAAATTTCGCATTAAGAACAAATGTTTGATCGTTTAGCCACCCCAACAAACAAATCGTGCACAAACGGTAAAAAGAAACCTAATGAACCAAATTTCAGTAATAATACACAAAAATTATTTTTTGGACTCACTTGGTACCGTGTTTGGTCAAACACGACAATGGATGAAAATGTTTGATCTTTTAGCCGGGACTTAACAAACATATTTCGTAGTAAGTTAAGTTTAGACATAAGCTTAAATGTCGTAGAAAAGAGAAAAAGGAAAACAATCCTGATAGTTTGGATAGGTAATCACATGGGGCCGAGTGAAATTAAGGATTAATATCACTTGTGCCAGTTTTCAGAAAGTTGCTGAAATTGTCCTCGTCGCGCAAAACATAAGTGATACCAATCCTTAATTTTACGAGGATTCATTGCGAAGACGTCTTAATAACATAAGGAAAAACGTTTCTTTCAGTTTTTAACACTATAGAAACACAGACGTCGAAAAACATGTACCGTCAGCCAAGCGGAGGAAAAACACTCGTTCGCTTGCAAAACAACAAACAAACAATTTGACTAGCTACTTCTTTGTGTCCAAAAAGAGTAGATTGTTATTTATATCCAGTCCAGACAATAATACAAGTTTCATTCCTGAAAAAAAAGTAACAATGATTAAACAAAATGCTAAACTTCAATTTGTTTAAGCTACCTGTGTTTTTGAGCTTTCTACCACTTGAAAATATTACGCATCGATTCACTATAGTAAAAGCATGCATCTACAAAAAATAGCAAACGGTTTGTCCAAAGAAAGAATTTCTTCCTCCAAGTTTGAGCTACTCGTTCCTTCCATTAATGCCGGTGAGTTGTTAAGTGAACTTTCTTGGTGAGCTGCAGTCTCGTACCCAGAGTCCTCGGGCTGTTTGGTCAGCGGGTGGACGCCCAGAGAGACTCTGGGATAATGGACCGCCATTTTCCCAGAAAATCTGGGGTAAAACAATGGAAGCCATTACGGGCCAGCCAATCAAAAAATTTGATTTTTTTGGGGTGTGAAATGTCGAGCCGCAGAAAGCGCGCGAAAAATTAAGCCTCGTTTTGTTTTGGATGTCCCACACCTTGCTTGAGCCTGCGATACAATCGAAAACCAGTACATAGTCAGCGGTCAACTTCAAAAAAAACAGCTGACCTCTATGAGGTCTTTACTTGAGCCCGGGATATGGTCACGTAATACTGGTCAGCGGATACCTTGTTTTGACAGGTGTCAATTGGCCATAACATGGACGTCCAATATCAAAGATGTACGTTGTAAATTTGCCTGTCAGTTGGAGTATGGCCGACATTTCACATCACATACATGTAAGGGCGGAGGCACGGACGTATGGACGTATTAGACAAGTAAGAAACATATCTCGTAGTAAGGAAAAATTGCTGAACAATCTTGACATAAATGTCCGTAGAAAATATAAAAAAGGAGTGCCAACCTGATAGTTTAGAGCAGCCAACAGGAACTGACCGCGGTTCGCATCCACAAAATAGCGAAATATTTCAGTGCAATAAAACAAACTACGATTCGCATGTTTCTTTTAAGAGTCTTTGGAAAAGGCGGTGAAATTAGGCAAGTAACAAGCATTTATTTTTTTCTGAAGCATCTCAGCGGTCTGGAATCCTAAATCCTTGAATCTGATTGGCTGATGGCGCACGCCCAAGCAGTCGGGATTTTCTCCTCCGGACCACGAGTACGGACCGCTGCCGACTTTGAAGCAAACTTGGGAGCGAGCGAGAATTTTCATCAAGGTGAAAGCGAAACTGAATGATGTGAATGATGTTTTATATTAACCATGAATGTTTGTTGAATTGATGAAGAAACAAGCGGTGGGATTAAAATCGTTTCAATTTCTGAAAAAGGCGAATACACTGAACTGAGTACACATCCGAATTAAATTTCAAGTTGTAGCTTAGCTAACCGCCATATATTATTACAAGCTGGTCGCTGTGAACGTCATTTCGGATTTCATTCTTTGTTTTCTCTTGTGTTATCGAGGCATTTTCATGGTTTAATCGAACAAGAGAGTATACGCTTGTATTTTGTTGTCATGACATTCCGTCTCTGTGGTGTTGTATAAATTTTCCTTATGTTGTTGTTGTTGTTCGTCGTTGCAGCGATAACCGCAGTTTTAGCTTTACCATGTTTTACTGCGTTCAATCGCTTTTTTTGCTTTGCATTTTACACTTTTTCAATTCTTAAATCGACGTTTTGCTAAGTTTAATACAAGAAAAAACGAGTTTTCTCTTATCGTTCAGTTTATGCCTATGTGCATGTTGAGGCGCATGTTCATGCTAGAGTCATTGTCTTCAGTTGCGCACAGCGCCTCTTCTTGCGATGCATCTGAAAAACCCTAATCTCTTCACAATGGTTCTCCTTTAGGTCGTCTTTCTTAATTTCTACGTTTGTATAATAACAGCAAGCAAGCAGCAAGTATCCGCCCAAAGGTAAGCTTTTAAGCTTACCTTTAAAAGTATCAAATTTTCAGGTATCGTCTGGAAATGGCGAAGCCATTCCAGATGCTGTTTGAAAGTATTGATCTCTAAGAATACTGCAAAAATGATTTCTGTACACGGAAACTGTTGATCACAGCGAAATTGCGCATTCTAGTGAACAAAGGCCTTAAATTGTTCATTTTGTTTTCTTTTATAAACATGCTGTAATACAACCTTACAATCATGGTATACTTTCTTATTTTGTCCATTTTTTCAAACCTCCAGTAACTCTTTAGAAGCCATCTAAATGAAATATGAGTATATAGTATTGTACATGACCTGGCTTCATTGTGATACTGAGTAGTACCAATAAATAGTACTAATAAAGAAACAGGATCGAGTGCCACTAAAATCCGAAAAATTCCGCTTTCCTCTCGAATGCAATGGTTCTAGCTGGAAATATCTACTCCGTTTTAAAAGCGCCATACTCGGACTGCTTTATTGCATTGTTTGCATCTGTTGTGATTTTTTCAGAATAATTGCTTTTGGTTTTGTTTGTACGAGAGTCAACTGTAACCGCTCTAGCCTTAGCTTTTTCCATTTTTGCATGTACTACAACTTTCTTGCAGGTGCGTGTACATACTCTATAACTTCATTTTTTCTTCAAAGGGCTGATTATGGGGACGAATACAATTCAACAGAAGTGTCAGTTTTACTTAGGATAACCGCCTGGTTGTCTTTAAAAAGGTTACTGTTAGTTACTGTTAGTTTATCTCGCCCTCTTCATCCACTGAGCCATGTTTGAACTACTTTGCGAGGAACTTTCATCAAGGACTGACCAGTTCAGTTCGATTCAGCTGTAATTTCCACACAAACACATCACATCCAAACAAGTGTAGAGTTTTGCAAGATCTTAAAGACGTTACAAAAACATCCACAGAAGACAAGAAGTGTAGAGTTTCTCAAGATCTTAAGACGTCACAAACACATCCACACGAGTGTAGAGTTTTGCAAGATCTCAAAGACGTCACAAACACATCCAAACGAGTGCAGAGTTTTGCCAAAGATCTTAAGACGTCACAAACTTATCCACAGGAGTGTAGAGGTTTACAAGATCTTAAAGACTTCACAAACACATCAACAGAAGACAAGAAGTGTAGTGTTTTGCAAGATCTTAATATGTCACAAGCACATCCATACGAGTGTAGAGTTTTGCAAGATCGTAAAGACGTAACAAACACATCCACAGACGACAACAAGTGTTGAGTTTTTCACGATCTTAAGACGTCACAAACGCACACACGAATGTAGAGTTTTGCAAGATCTTAAAGACGTCGCAAACACATTCATACGAGTGTAGAGTTTTGCAAGATCTTAAAGACGTCACAAACACATCCACAGAAGGCAAGAAGTGTACAGTCTTGCAAGCACATTTTAGCCATGAAATAATTCATTCTTACCCTGGGTTGTCAGTTAACTGTCCTTTCCACTACTGAGTATTAATTAATAGCTCACCCAGAGCGCAACAACGTGGTTGGTTCGAGCTAAATGAAAAACATTATGTAATTTTAGTGAATATTGTTATTGCGTGGAAGAGACGACGACACAAGTTAACTCAACGTTTAATCCACCTCGTGTACACTTACATCCCATAATACTCTAGACTCGTGTCCAATCTCCTAACACCTTCCCCCAGTAAAATGAACAATTTTACGTTAACAGTCTATGAAGAGTATCTTGCGGGTACTTTAACTAAACGGCCTGAACGTGTCCGTTTTGCAACGACTAGTTTCATTTTCTTAGCAAACTTAACAGGCCTAGAGGACTCAGATTGAAGTTTGGTAGCACTAGGTACAGGATTTGAACTAGACTTTTTGGTTTTCTGAGCACTGACTTTGACATCAGCTTTTGGCTTTTGGGCAGAGTGGGTCTTCTCCGGATTCGTCGGCTTTCCTGTGGGCTTTAGGTGTACACGATCTCTTCGGAGGAGTTTGCCATCCACTTC
>JAEMWC010000184.1:212500-315000 GCA_016490735.1 Pachyseris speciosa | reverse complement strand
TTTAGGTTGACTTTTAAAATTATTAACTGTGGTGGCTTTCCAAATGAAAGAGGAAGTGAGTTCCAAACGTGAGGAGCAGCCATACTAAAAGAACGGTCACCAAGTGTAGAGTAAGACTTACGTAAAGGAAAATTTAAAAGTAATTCATTGCCAGATCGCAAAGAATAATTTGCACCAGTCTTAATGGAAATAAGATAAGTTATGTACGACGGAGCTAAGCCACTTATGGCCTTGTACGTTAAAAGTGCTATTTTGAACCTGATCCTATAGGTAATGGGAAGCCAATAAAGTTTCATCAAGAGTGGGGTGATGTGACAGAATTTACTTTCCCTATAAACTAATCTAGCAGCAGAGTTTTGAACCCTTTGAAGCTTGGCTAACTGATAATCGGGTAGACCTTACAATAAGCTATTGCAGTAATCGATTCTGCATGTGACAAAAGAGTGCACTAATGTCGCGGCCGCTTCCTGCGTTAAATACTTTCTTATGCGTCTTATATTGTGTAAGAATGATGCAATGCAAAGATTGGTCACGTGCTGGGACATGTCGAATGTATCATTGAACCAAGTGCCCAGATTCCTAACAGATCTGAACTTGTTTATCAAATGATTTCCCACTCGTATGCTAGTCGTTACATTGACTTTAGCTAATTGCTGACGGGTTCCGATCACAATAAATTCAGTTTTATCGTCATTCAACATAAGACTATTCTGTTGAGTCCATTTCTTGATGTCGGCAATGCAGGCCTCCATGGCACTCACAGCAGCATCTTGACACAAAGAGTTGCCAGGGCTGAAAGAAAGGTATAACTGAGAATCATCTGCATAGGAATGTACTTCAGGTAGGTGACCCTCAACGATTTCGATTAAACTGCTACAATAGATGTTGAATAACAGCGGGCCAAGACAGGACCCTTGCGCAACGCCGCAGTCAAGATGGAATGACTTAGATAACTTAGAAAACACAAAAAAACACAGGTGAGTTTTTGTCCCAGTAAATTTCCTTTCAAAGTGTCACAATGAGCCAGGAAGTGGGCGTGGTATTTTTCCAGCCAACAACAGTTCCAGTAAAGCAACCGCCAGCAAGCAAACATTCATAACTAATTCCCAGCAAGTTATTTTTTTACGGATACGATACTTCCCAGCCAGCATCATGCTGCATGCGGAGCGGCTATTTGGTATATTGGCTCCACTGAGCACTCCTGCCTATTATCAGGAGAAGCCATGAAATGCCTTTTACGTTGTATTCTCTTTCACATTTCCTCGACGTGGTCCTTCTGCTTGACAAATTAATTTCAGTAGAACAATGTTAGTTCGCGGTCGAGTTTTATGCCGTAACGTTGATGATGATGATGATGATGATGATGATGATGATGATGATAATGATGATGATGATGATGATTATTATTATAAAGGTGGTTGCTGCTAGCTACTGTGCAGCCATGCCACGATAGGCGATACACTGGGATCGGAACTTCTTAAGAAAAAGTCGCTGTAATCATATTTCTATCGAAGCCTAAATTTCTACTAATGTATAGTAGCTCATACAGTGTAGTTTGCATGCACTGAAGTTTTATTGAAAGTGACGCACGTACGAACTTTTCCCGAAGCCGGCATCTGCGAAGCCAGGGAGTAAAATCTCAAGAGGACGTTGAAATAGAATAGAGCTATTCGACTGACTGTACTGCCAGTCAGGTCTGAATGGTTGAGAATGGTCTCAGTCCGGATTTATTTCGACCCGTCTAAGCTCCTTGAAACTCCTACAAGGCTATTCAGTCAATGGTTATTAAGCCACAGGAAACTAGTTAGTTTTATTAACATCGGAAAACTAATTTCCCTATCATTGAAATGTACTGTAGCTAAATGTTACACTAAATTCTACCGACTTGTACGACCAAATTAAGAAGACTCAGATTGTAAAACCAAAATATGTAAAATAAAAATCATACCTTCCATTTCACAAAAACTTCAAAGCGGCTTTAAAGCTTCTGAGAGTGAAAGCCACTGAACATCCCAAGCTACTAGTAAGAATTCCACGTGAAAACGTAACGTAATTTGACATCAAATGTGGCATAATTAGCTATGGTTAATTGGATTGCGATAAAAGGTTAAGAGTGTTGCGGTGGTACCAGTCAGACTACTTGGCACACTCCAATAAAAGAGAAAGTGTAAAAATAAAAAAGGGAGAGATTGCAGCCAGCAGATCCTAGAGGAGAATTTACAAAGTGCTCGCTGCTCGCCAGTTGCATTTTTCTTTGGTCCTCGCTGCTGGCAAGACAAATTTGATCACTGCTCGTGCTCGCAAAATAAAACACAGTGCTCGCATGCTCGCAAATGCTAGCAGAGACCATTCATAAACATAAGGAAATCGACTTTAATGAGGTCATTTCTGAGTTTATTGCGGAAAGAAAGACACTGAAATCAGCTTGTTTCCTGTAAAGGAAACCAATTATAACTTCTATGAAAGCTATGGGTGGTTATATTTTACATAGCGTTCTTTGGTTTATTGTTGTTGGAGATGGAGACGTGTACATATTGACGGCTGTTTTTTTGTGTATTTTTCTAAGAAATGCCTGGGGCAGATCTAGGGCTGATTCGGGAGGTTCGGTTGAATCCCCTGAAAATAAGGTGTTAACGTCTAAAAACTGGAATCTGGTGAAAAATTTAAAATAAGGTAAATCAGTTAAAGCAATAGAACATGTCGCCCACAGCAGCGAACTGAGCGTTTGTTTGATCTTCATCTGATGGATCAGCGCTCAGATAAGATTTGGTATGGTTCTTGCCAGCTTCTCGTTTCTTCAGTTTTTTTTTTTTGAAAAGCACAAAGTTGCATCGAAACGATAAGCCTGGTCAGCCTGAAATCAATTGCTTATGTCAAATCAATTGAATTCAAAATAGGTTTGTAAATATAAATTCGAATGCGCATCGATAAATGTCGATCGTTTTAGCATATTCTTTCGTTTTGACGTAAGAGTTGACTTAAATTTAAAGATATTAAAACACTTTGACCTACCCCACAGAATGCTGGTGTTGCTGCGAACGGCGACAAACCAAAAGGCTTGTACTGAATCCTTCTGACATCTTGAAACATTTAATCACACCCTTTTCATGGGTGAAAAAACTCACAGAACAGATATATCAAATTGAAGATAGAGTTTCCATAAGGGGACTAACAGAACTGATATTTCTGAGGTTTTAAGTCGATGGCCGCGTGATCGCCGTTCGAAGCGAAGCCCAACACGCATTAGCCTCCTTCGCAGACGTCTTTGGGCTCGTCACGCGTTCCTTTCCCAGGAACGCCTGCTGAACTGAACTGCCACTTCCGTTCGCCGTCGGTTAGCCTTTGTTTTGAACAAACCAATAACGAACTGCGTAAGAATGGAAACCGACACCCGATTCTCGTGCATCGTCTGTGAAAATTATCCCGGGGTCGAAGTCCTACTTTCAAAAAATTGGAAAACGAACTATGATTGGTTAACCACCACGAACGGAAGTGGCAGTTCAGTTCAGCAGAGGTTCGTGGGCAAGGAACGCGTGACGAGCCCAAAGACGTCTGCGAAGGAGGCTAAACATGCATGCATGAAATTAAATGTCCCTGTACAGGGTACCCAGCTGGGCTACACGAAACCAGCAGTAACTGCTGGAAATCGCATTTCCGAGGACTAACATTTCAAAAATTCCCGGGGAGCATGGCCTCCCTTTTTATAAATCCTAGATCCGGCCCAGAAGCTATAGACATTTATATTTTACAAAGCCTCACGGTCTATTGTTTTTGTAGATTTATACGAAGCGCTAACCTAAATGAAACTTAACTAAGGTTCAATTACGGCTATGTTAGTGCTTTTACAGGGAAAAAAATGCCGGGCGAAAAGCATGTGGTACACAGCGGTAAAAAATCACTTATTTGTAAATAAAGGTCTGACATAAGCGTCCGAAACTCAAAAAAGCAACTCAGAATTGCACGATTTAGGTAATATTTCATATCAAGTAAGAACGCTTACGGTTACAACATAACCTCGACATGCATGGGGGTGAGGGAGATCTGAAAATTATGCGTACCCGTGGAAAAATCCTAACTACGCCCCCTGAAAGACGCGAAATTAGAAATCAATCAAGTATCGCGCGTCACCCTTTTTTCACTGTCCCTTTACAGTAATTCACTTTCGACTCAAGCCCAAACTGAAAATAAACATCATAGTGGTACAAAACAACTCAAATTCTTAAGTTAAGAACTAGTCTTGATAGCTGAGTTAATCTTTTGTCTCACGTTTGAGTCACAAAGATGTGGATCGCGACGTTTCGACCGCTATACTGCTGGTCTTCATCAGGCGATGGTGTCGACTGGCTGCGTGTGAGTATAAGAAGCACCGTGGCTGGTGGTGATTGGTGCGTTTAGATCCTCGCTTATAGGCTGTTGTTGATTGGAGGATTTCGATCCTTGTCATTTAGACTACCAGCCACGGTGCTTCTTTTATACTTACACGTAGCCAGTCGACACCATCGCCTGATGAAGACCAGCCGTATAGCGGTCGAAACGTCGCGATCCACATCTTTGTGACTCAATCGTGAGACAAAAGATTAACTCATGACCAGCTATCATTTGAAACCACGATGACGAACACCTTTCATAATAAGAACTAGTCTTGTTTAAAACCTGCAGACAAAAGGTTTTTCTTGTTCAAAATTAAAATATATAAATCATTTTCATAGACGAAAGTTTTATTTCTCATTACTATACTTATCTGCCTGATCGACCTGTCTGACTTGTTTCATTTTTTCCCGTTTTATTTATCTTTACTCGAACAGAGGCAAACTCGAAATTGGTGGGCGCCTCGAACGGGGCGATCTCGGCAGAGGGCGAAACTGGCTGCGACCATTACAGTTATTGTGGTCATGTTAGCGTGGAAGCTGTGGTTTTATGAAAAATACGTACACTGCTCCCTGGATCTTTCTGACCTTCATGACAGTTATGAGTTGCCACACAATTCTATGACACCAAACTATTTTATAAATTTCCGTAAAGGCCCTAACAGAGAGCTTCGCCGGGTTATTTGTCCAACTGGGCCCGGTTTGTTCAGAAGGTTTTCAAAATCAAATTTTACGCTTAAAGTTAAGTTAAATTCCAGTAAAAACGTAAGGGTGAAAATCTTTTGGAAATTTTTTGGGTGCATGAACATTATTTAAACTGGACTCAATATTCACTCCAACCAAATTAGCTTGATCATACTCACAATGTAAGTCCCCTTAACTGTATCGATTTTTATCAGCTTTAATAAATGCACGGTATTTGAATATTAGCCCGGGTGTAAACGGATACGTTGCGCATCAGTTCGTGTGGATTCAAGTCAAGTCTGGCGAGTCGTTGAATGAACGTTTTATTAATTTAGGATGTAGTAAAGGGTTACCACGAGTCCCGATTAAAGTAAATCGATTGGGCCGCCGGGTCTAAAATGAACTGAAATCACCAACTTTCCATTCAGCCAAGATGTTCGAGATTTCCGGTTCGAAATTGAATGGAATGGGCAAAGTTCCGGGAAAGCCTTCGAAAATTTAGGAATACGATTTGAGTGCACCCTCTTTGATGGAATTTCCAGAATTATCGCAATTTTCTTGTTCCATGCACGATAGATGTCGGTTTTAGTCTCCCTACCGAGCGTGAGCTCACGTGGACTAGCGGAAAAACCAATAAGTGGACGAAGCACCTCCAGCATGTCAATGTACGTGACGTCGAATTCTGGGACGTGGTCGGCGCGCTCCACTCGACCAGCGAAAATTCCTAAAATTTGTACCGATGATTTTTGTTCAATGGAAAGCGCCCCAGGCTTCCCAGGGGAAGTTTGCAAAGGGATAGTTATAGACGCCACAAAACGTGCCCCAAGATCGCCGTTAGAAACAAACCGACTATTCCCGGAATTCCTTGGCAAGGAGATGAGGGCCGGACTAGAGCCTTCAATTATAGTTTCCATACTGGGATCGCAGCCGATCGCGGATGGCGTATCGCGGATCGCGGATCGCAAACAGTTATGCGATCGCCTCTGATCATATGCATGGAAGCACAGTTCTGCCAGTGTGTATACAAAACCTGGGCTAGGCCATAGCCCGGGCCATGGCGTACCCTATCGCCCAGTTCAGAGAGTAAGGTATCAAGCGTCATAAGTGGGCTGAGTTTGTTGGTTCTTTTTTCTGTTCCAAGAGGTTTTTACCGGGTACTCCGGTTTTCCCCTCTCCCAAAAAACCAATATTTTATTAGATTCTACTTTATTTCAGTAGTGTTGATTTGATTTAGTCTCCTCAATTAGTAGAGCGGCTGTGCTCAGCTACAAAGATTTGAGACTTTAATAAAGTCATTATTATTATTATTATTATTATTATTATTATTATTTGGCATGGCAACAATCAGAAATTGTCAAGGTCAGGATAATATAGCAAAACATAGCAAATTAAAGAACAATTTCAATTTAGTTAGCCTCCTTCGCAGCCGTTGTTTGTGTCGGTCCTATTCTCCCTCCCAACCAACGTCTGCTGAACCAAGCCGAACATTCCATTCCAGGAACTGACCAATCACATCGTGGCTTTTAAATTTCGGTGGCTAAGTTCCCTTAGCCTCCTTTGCGGCCGTTGGTTGTGTCGGTTCTATTCTCCCTCCTGATTGGGTACTCAGACACGACGGAAATGGAATGTCCGGCTCGGTTCAGCAGACGTTGGTTGGGAGGGATAATAGGACCGACACAAATAACGGCTGCGAAGGAGGCCACAATTTAGTGGGCTTTCGGCGAATTTCTCAAGGCAACGGTAGCTTGGCGCTTGAATCGGGACTGCACTCATTTATCTAAGAAAGGCAGGAATTGCTTGTTAGCTCAGTTGGTACACACTGGTATCGCAGAGGTCGTGGGTTTCTTTTTTCCTTCTTGTGTTTCTTACCTTGGGAATTATACCCATGGGACCCGCAAATATCTCATGTATTGTTTCATATTTTTTATACATTCGTATTGCACCTCATATTTTTTCACTTTTTAACTTGATAATGGCGTAACGTAGCGCCGAAAAATCTTTTAGCGTTTAACTTCTTGATCAATTCATTTTCTAAATCTCTCCTATTATTATCATTATCATTATCATTAATAAATAATAATAATAATAATAATAATAATAATAGTCTTTATTCAATCAAAGGATAAAAATACATATCCTAAGTTACAGTGAAAACGTATTAAAAGATACGCAATAAAATACAATAATAATTGAAGATGGAAGAATACTATACTAAATTATATTTAAAAATAAGTCTATTTACAAAAGTTTTCTTGTGTCTCTCCGTTTTATCTGAGGAAGGTGACACCTTCTCCTGCGCAAATTATACACTAATTCTTTTTCTTTGGGAATGATCGCACCTAGCATATGATTATTAATAGCTCTTTTGAAAGCGGATTTATCTTGCTGTTCTAAAAGATTAAAAATGCTGACTGTTTGAGAGGTAAAATGACACTTATGGCACCTATCTAAAAAACGCCGTATAACATTTAAATCAGAATCAGAAGCGCCATACACAGCGAGACCATATGTGAAAATGGGAAGAACTAGGGTTTTAAACAAGTGATCATATTTTTTTATACATTCGTATTGCACCTCATATGGCAATGTAACGTCAACAGCGGGGCTTTCCTGAGCTCACATTTTGTCGCACTTTTGGCAAAAAAAGAACTCAAGTGCCCCTTCAAATCAATTAAAACATGTTGACAGAAAAAGACTAATTGTTAGTTACAGTTCAGAAAAAGTTAACGATCCATGACTGAAGAAAGGAGACCTAAGTAAATTTGTCCTTCTAGACTTTCTAGAATTTCTTTCAAATCTCTGTACTTCCGGTACATTATTCGTCCTTTAGCCCACACGCCTGGCATACATGTACACTGTACTCTATGGTGATGTGACCGAGTAAAACAAAATAAAGATGAACAAAAACTTTATTAAAGAATATCATGAAGAACATATTTACAATAACTATTTGCAAAGATAAATACTGGTAAAAAATGTCAAACTCAAATAAAAGCAGAGTAAAACTCTTGCCACACGTCTTTCAAAAGAAAATCTTTCACATTACTGGCAAGCATACACCTTCTTACCACAGTGTGTTTTATGATGCGTCTGTGTACGTAGGTTCCTCCCCAATATGAATTCTTTCATGCACTCGCAAATTCCTTGCTTGTGTAGAAGACTTCCCACAATGCTTGCATATTTAAAGTTTATCTCCACTATGAGTTCTTTCATGCACCCGCAAATCCCGTGCTTGGGTGAACGATTTTCAATACTGCTTGCATGTTTAAGGATTCTCTCCAGTATGAGTTCTTTCATGAACCCGCTAAGTCCTTGCTTGTGTAAACGACTTCCCACACTGCCTGCATGTATAAGGTTTCAATCCACTCTGAGTACTTTCATGCCTACTTAAATCAGCTGCTTCTGTAAACGATTTCCCACACTCCTTGCACACGTAAGACTTCTCATCACAGTAAATTCATCCATGCACCCGCAAATTCCTTGCTTGTGTAAACGACTCCCCACAATGCTAGCATGTTTACTATTTCTCTCTACTATGAGTTCTTCCATGCACCCGCAAACTTCCTGCTTGCGTAAAGGACTTCCCACAGAGCTTGCATGTATAAGGTTTCTCTCTACTATGAGTTCTTCCATGCACCCGCAGACTTCCTGCTTGCATAAAGGACTTCCCACAGCTGCTTCTGTAAACGATTTCCCACACTCCTTGCACACGTAAGACTTCTCATCACAGTAAATTCATCCATGCACCCGCAAATTCCTTGCTTGTGTAAACGACTCCCCACAATGCTAGCATGTTTACTATTTCTCTCTACTATGAGTTCTTCCATGCACCCGCAAACTTCCTGCTTGCGTAAAGGAATTCCCACAGAGCTTGCATGTATAAGGTTTCTCTCTACTATGAGTTCTTCCATGCACCCGCAGACTTCCTGCTTGCGTAAAGGACTTCCCACAGAGCTTGCACGTATAAGGTTTCTCTCTACTATGAGTTCTTCCATGCACCCGCAAATTTCCTACTTGCGTAAAGGACATCCCACAGAGTTTGCATGTGTAAGGTTTCTCTCCACTATGAACTCTTTCATGCACGTTCAAATCCCATGATCGTGTAAAGGATTTCCCACACTCCTTGCAAGTATAAGGTTTCTCTCCAGTATGAGTTCTTTCATGCCTTCTTAAATCTGAGGCTTCTCTAAACGATTTGCCACACTCCTTACACGTATAAGGTTTCTCTCCACTATGAGTTCTTTCATGCCTTCTTAAATCTGAGGCTTCTATAAACGATTTGCCACACTCCTTGCACATATAAGGTTTCTCTCCACTATGAGTTTTTTCATGCCTTCTTAAATCTGAGGCTTTTCTAAACGATTTCTCACACTCCTTGCACGTATAAGGTTTCTCTCCACTATGAGTTCTTTCATGCCTTCTTATATCTGCGGCTTCTCTGAACGATTTCCCACACTCCTTGCACGTATGAGATGTCTTTTTACTGTGTGTTCTTTTCTCGTGCCTTCGCAGAGCTTTTGCGTTGGTAAACGCCTGTCTGCACTTTTCGCATGAATACAGCTTTTCACTAGAAGTAGTTTTGTACGTGTAATGTTGTATGATTTCTGCAAGACAGAAGAGCGATTTGCTATCAAGACATGCATCCTCCATCGTGCCCTTCAAAAACAAATCACAAAAAGTCAGTTGATTACAAGGCTTGATAAGCAATTCTACTTCATGGTAAAATATTTGCTAAGGGGGTCTTAATACACTAATCTCAAGCCAAGCAGCCAATACTGTAGGCAGGTTATTACTGTCATTAGCTGTCACACTGGATTAAGAGGATTTAAACAAAGGCACACAAAGCGTGCATGTCACTGGGTGACATGAGAACGACTGGTGTAATCAGTCAGTTATATCAGGGTAACATGCGGCAGTACTTTAATACAAATGTGTAAACTTGTTTGCGACCGTGGTTTTCTTCTCTCTTTGCCGTTAGTGACAAAAAAAAAAACAGTTAACGCGACTTAATTATTTAAGCTCGGGATTGAGATGTTTACTATGGTACTGTACATACTATCCTCTGATTCTTAGTACTTTTAATTCTGTGATGTAGGTGTACTAGCAATGGTAGTAATGGATACTGAGGCAGGGTTGATAGGGCTTATCAGCGTTTATAGAGACAGTTTTATATGGAAATGACAGTTTCAGGATGGAAAATCTGACCATAAGGAAATATGCAGTAGCAAAGGGAAAAAGCCCTGGGAAAAAGTCGCAAGTATTGACACACTCTTCTGATAATAAAAATGGAAACCGGATCACGCTGTAGTAGGAGAAGCACCTAAAAAAGATCCATAATTCTATCAATTGATGCAATTACGCAATCATTTCAGGGAATTTAATGTCTGAAACGAGGGCATCAAGTTAATGTTTGGTGCCTGAAACTGCACATTGCCAAAAAAAATGGTGGGTTCTCGGTTAGGAGAATTCATATTTTACACTGACTGAAAGAACAGTAAAAGCATTACCTCATCAAATTTTAAAAATGGAAAGGCAAGAAAATAAATGTCTGATGATAGACTACGAGCAGTCCCTCTTTTGCTGCTTAGTTCGTCAACATGAGGCTGAAATGAAACCAGCAAAAGAAAACATTGCCACGCGAAATCTGGATTTCATGCAGCTATTTTTTCTCGGGCTGGTTTTGTTTTAGCCTCACACTCGACAAACTATAAGCAGTGAAAGAGGGACTGCTCTGCTCTGGTCTGACGATGGATTCTGACGGCATGGCATTAATAATTCAGTGTTCGGGATAAAATAATATTTTAGACGTTGGACCACATGAAATAGGAATGTTGTCCAGATAATTTTATCAAATGAAGAATGATCCTCGCATTTGATTTCATTTCCGCAGTTCATATATGATTCATTTCATATATCATTCACAGATAATATTATATAAGAGTAATAAATTTCTAAATTAAGCTTAAAATAGCTGTAACACACCAGGTAAAAACAGATGCTAAAACAATAGAGTTGAAAATTACATATGCTATTTCAGCCATGGCACTTACTGAAAGTTTACATTAATTGATGAGATGCAAAATTCAAACACATCGTTTTTTTACTTTCGGTTAGCAGAAAACTGTTTTCACATACTGTGAGCTCTGCTTTTTGATTGCCTTCACTGCAAACATTCCTGCACTAATAAATGTAGCTCAACTAAGATCACCATCAAAACAAGCACCTCGCTTGAAATCACAGTTGTTTAAAACATTTAGACCTGAACAAAGCAGTCAGTTGGAAATGTGACATGAGATTATTAATGAGCCAACATTTGCTGTACTGCGCAGGGGCCTGTTTCTTGGAGCCCCGGTAATTACTGGGCCCATTGATCAGTGTTTTGTTTTCCATTGCAGATGAGTTTCAAAAGTTTTGAAAATTATACGGTAAAGTTATTAGCTAAGAAACGAAATGGACTTCATTAGAGGTCAGAGCACACCCTACTTTTTTTGAGATTTTGATTTCAAAATATGGTTTTGGGCCTGTTAAGTTACCGGGACTTGCAAGAAACGGACCTCAGGTTACCACTGTAAAATTGCTATTCTGAAATTCAAAAATGTACCATTTCCAAAAGTGTGAATTGTTAAGTCACAAATCAGACTCAGGAGATGTGTTAGATGCACTCGGTATTGCAGAGGTCATGGGTGCAAATCCCCTTAGAAAAATTTCTCTGCAGCAAAAACTAAGCAATATACAGCCACATAATGCACACAAAAGATAAGCTCTTTAATTCTTTTAAATAAAGTAAGAAATTTACAGTCAGCAATCAGAAAAAAAACTTGATTTGTGAACATTGGTCTCCATCAGCGGTAAACCTCCATGTTTTCTTGTACACAAGGTGAAAACACTATTTACAACAACATATCTAGATTCAACAAGTCAAAAACTGCAAAAATACAACCTACAATATTATTTCATTGCATATTAAGAGGCTTCTAGCTCTCTGAAAACAAATTGAAAAAGTAAGAAGAGAAAACATTTCAATCATAAAATTTCAAATTTCGCGCCATTCTTACAAATCGGCTTCTGAGTGGTTTGGAAAGCACTCCAAGTGAATATGTTTTCCACAAGACATGAACGCAATTCTGCAAAACTTTGTTCGCTTTCGTTTCAAACAACGTTTGCAACGTCCTTTAGAGGTCTCTACAGGCCAGTGTCCAGCAGTAATGCGCCCTTCTGAAACACTGAATGAGCGACAACTAAATTCACCGATCAGCATCTTTGCCAACTCAACACGGAACTGCAGCTGAGGTCTGCAGCAAAGATTTTTTGCTTCGGTTTCCAAAATGTGGGCATTCATGATGCTAACATCAACTGAAAACCACAGCAAATAAAGCCACCACTTGCGCGACTTGCGGCCCACAGCATAATAGTTTCTTTGCTGATCATTCAGGTCGAGACCTCCCATGTTCTTGTTGTAAGAAATGGCGGCTGGGACAGTGGGAACCTGAGCGATAGTTCCATCGCGTTGCTTTCTGTTGGCTGTTTGGTCGCCAACTGGGTTGGATTGGGTGCTTAGAAAGCAAACTAGCTTGGTGACTTTCCAAACTGACGCAACAAGGTTTCCACAGCGGTAACATTTTTTTGACCTTGGGTTTTTGTGTTGACAAAACATTTGGAAAGCCTCGGCGATTGGTGCGAATTGTTCCACAGATACGTGTCATCTCTCAATAAATCACATGCAAGTTGATATGATGTGAAAAAATTGTCACAGAAAACGTGGTGAAAATTTCCAATGAAAGGCCTGGTCAGCTCTCGCACAACACGATAGCCAAGTCCGTGCTCTGTTACGCCGCCATCTTGTTTACCAGTGTACACTTGAAGATTGCAAACATAGCCGTTCGATGCATCTGCTCATTCCCAGACTTTAATACCTCTTTTGATCGATTTAAAGGAACATACTGCTTCAGGCTAAGTTGTCCTTTGAAGGCTATCATTGCTTCATCAACAGAAAAATTCTGTTTAGGGCGATATTCTTCGCGGCAGGCTTTCACAACAGCTTCGAGGATTGGTCGAACCTTGAACAAGTTGTCATGATTCGGTTGACCTCGTGGTATCGCATTTTCGTTGCTATTAAGGTGCCGGTATTGAGTTATTTTAACAAACCTGTCCCTAGGCATGACTTTCTTTACGTAGGCAACTCCAAGAGTTTCATCTTTGGACCAGAAAAAAGCAGTATCAGGAAGCTTGTGATATCCGAAGAGCACGTGGAGACCAAACAACGCTTCACGGCTTGTATCATACCACTTTGGATCAGGTTTTCGGGCGATACACTGCCTCGCATATCGGTTAGTTTCTTCAACAATCATGTCGAACTGTTCATCAGCAAGAAAAAGATGGAAAAATCTTTGACTGTTCCGTCTTCAGCAACTCCGCTCACAGCTCCAGATCTTGAAGTGAAAGGAGTCACATTCACTGGTGCTGGATCTCTAAACCATCCAATTTCACCGTCTTCATCATCATCTGAAAATTCCAATTCGGAAAGGTCTTCCGTATTCACCGAAGAAACGGAAATGGCGCTTTTGTCGTCGCTTTCAACGTTTTCTCTCGTGTTTTCAGCCTCTGAATCACTCGTATCTGAATGCACCGAGTCCGTCATTGTGAAGACGCGAAAAAATTTTCACAACAAATTTGCCAGTATAATTTGTATGAAACAGTGCCCATGTGACAAGCGTAAACAGTGTTCTAACCCTTTCTCTGATTGGTTAAGAGGCTTTAGCAACTAAAATACAACCATAACGATACTTTTGATTGGTCAGAACATAGCAACTACAACAGTGCCATATAGCACTCTTCGGATTTCGGTGTAATAACGGAGGAGTGCCATATGGCACTCTTAGAAGTAAAGGGTTAGTAGTGTTCATAACTGCGATGATCATTCACATATTTATTCATTTGTACTTCATGTTTAATAAGGAGCACACAACACTTCAAAACACTGGCTTTTGTTGTTGATATATAGAATATGAATGAACATGCACTTGAATATTTTTGTCTGCAATAAACTGCAAATCCATTTCACCTTGAGTTTCACATCTGCCATTCTCCTGCACAAAGATTGAACTCAAGGTTTTGTATGGGACTCAAGGCTACATGTACTTCTTAGCTAAGCTACGTCATGATATGCACCACATAATTATATGTTAAAAGAAAAGTTCTCTAGTTATTTTCGTTGCAATCACAGGAATCTAAAATAATAACAGTGGAGCAAGCTACATGTAAGGGTAAGTTCAACAAAGGGTGATATGTGCAGCAGACCTGTTATTTTGCCACACAAAAGGCCCCGGAAAATGAGGACAAATGGTAGCAGACACAAATGTTTATCTGTTTGGCCAAGCGCGAAACATTTGTTGTGGACACAAAATTTGTGTCTATGACACAAAAAATGTTTCTGAGTTTTATCAGAAACATCGTGTCCTCAAGAAATGTTTTTCAGTTTGCCCACCACGGAAACACAACATTGTCTTGTGTCGTGCTCATTTGCTCAACCAAGAAACATCATGAGCAACTATGTGTCCTCGTTTGCCAGGGCCTAGCCTGCGTAGCAAGCGTTTCCGTGGGGTTCCTTGCAAAGAACGGACCGAGCAAAGGGATTTTTCGATGTTTTGGCCGCGCGAAAAGTGGAGCGAGAGCAAAAAAATGAAAGAGGGGGGAGGGGGAGAGGAGGGAAGGAAACGCTTTCAGACAAACCCCTGGATTTTGAAAATCCCGTTCGCCAGCGAACGGGGCCCGTGATTGGCTGCCACTGGTCGCATATTATTGACATGTGTCGATCAAAGGTCGGCTAGCCAGAATTCAACTGGAAGAAAGGGAAGCCGCGTTCAAAGCATGTTTACAAAGCTTTCTAAAATTTCCTCGCCGAACTTACCGCCGGACGGGGATTTTGTCGCGAGTTGGGAAACGTTTTAGTATTTGTGAAAGAAGATTGTGTTGTCCTTGTCAATTTGTCCACTGAAAACTGAGTAATGTGAACGATCAAATCAAGGAGGCCTCTTCAGTTGCGATTTCGGCTGGCTTGTTTTCTGACTGCCTCCGACGAGACATCGAGAGTGGAAACTACCGTGCGGTTTTTGCTTCTCTTGAAGAAGCACTCGCCAAGCTTTCTCGTATTCCAAAAGGAAGGCAAGTCGCTTCATGAGAATATCGTCCCGGGGAATACTTACGAGAGCTTTGACCCCGGGGGGGTACTCCCTTATATGAGCTATATAGGTATGTGCGGCCCCAAAGGGTATGGGTTTTTAGCCGTTTTGGTTTGAAATAGGGTATCAATTTTGACCATTTTGGTCTGAAATAGGTATGGTTTGAACACTTCAGTCTTGAATTTGATTTGGTTTTTCAGAAGAAGCTACTTCTTCATCTTTAGCTGACAAGACCATCAACAAAAGCCCTTCTTTTTTGTCTTTTGATTATGTTTACGCTAACTGTGTACGTGAAATAGGTCTGAAATAGGGTATCAAATTTTTGGTCAGGTCTGAAATAGGGTAGGGAAAATCGCAGATTTTGGTCTGATACAGGGTAGGGGGTTTCAGGAAGCGGGCCGCACACCCCCTCCCAATTTTTCTGGGAGTACCCGCCACCCCGGGACTTTGACTTGGAAGCCGCCTTCGAAAAGATTAACTATATTCAGAAACGGGTCAAGATTATCGTTATTCTCCTTCTCGGATTTTCGAAGCCTCTTCCTACCCAAATTCTGTGGTTTTATGTGAAGACTTTTCCATCGTTTGTGTTTGTCGCAGGCGAAAACACAGAAACGATTTGCGGATCTGACTACTTCTCTCTGGCATGTCCAGCAAACGCTTCTTTACTGAAGTTGACTTTGTCGGCGTTGACTTCCTAATTTTACCTTGTATCGATTCCTGGACGAATGAATACAATGATCCAAGACTTCTAATCTTGCGAGAATACAACTGAATTACAAACGTGGCTTGAATACTTTTCACATTTGCCACCTCAAGTCCAACTTTCTGGCAGATTTGTGCTAAAACGTCTCCGTTGCAGTCCTCCATTTTCGATGGACTGAAAAATTTTTTTGAAGAAGTATAGCGTTTGGCTTAAATTTGCATTGGTCGCTCGGATTAATTTGAGATTTCTCTATTCCCACACCGTACGCGCATTCCGAAATATTTTGTCAAGTCAAAGTTCATTTCCGTTACGGAAGGCGAAATACTTAATTGGTCAATTTATGACAGCCGATGACAGCGTGAAATCTCCGTGAGTGCGATCAGGCGTGACAGGCCAAGTGGGCGGTTTTCAAAATCCAGGGGTTTGTCTGCAAGCGTTTCCTTCCTTCGCTTCCCCTCCCCCACCCCTTACATTTATTTTGCTCTCGCCTCACTTTCGCGCGGCCAGAACATCGAAAATCTCGTTGCTCGGTCTTTGTTTGCCCGGAAACTCCACGGAAACGCTTGCCGCGCAGGCTAGCCAGGGCTTCAAGACTGAACTCAAGGTTTTGCATGTGAGCTGACTCAACATGCAACCCTTAACACCTGTACCTTAACACCTGTACCTCTCAAGCCCTAGCTAAACAGGAAATGTTTGGTGACCAAACATCATCAAAGATTATTTGGTGTCAAAACACATTGATGTTTGAAGCCCTGGCCAAACGGTTAAAAAACACAACCAAACACGAGGAAACACAGTCAAACAAGACCAAACAAGGTGATCAAATGGTAAAATTTTTGGCCACCAAACAATGTTTGATGATGGTTGGTCACCAAACATTTCCTGTTTGATGGGAGCTTTTAAGCTTTAAATTCTAGTTCAGGATGAAAAAGGTTTATATGGTTCGTAAAAATAAAATAATATTAGTCCCATAAATGTGCCACATAATAATCAAAGTTCTCCATTCAACATCAATGCAACAAAAAACCCAATAACAAAAGAACATGCTAAAGGTGAGTAATTAAGAGGATTTCAAAATCAATATTTATATGCAATATTTAACAGTTTAAGTAATATTTTCCCAAAAACTGCTATAGCTGTGAATCATTTTGAAATACAAACAAATCTACAGTAGGAGCTGCTTCTAAATGCTCAGAGATATCATTAATTAAGTAGGTGGGGAATTATACTTGTTGTGGCATAGTGATCATGTAATCAAAGCAGCTGGTATTCATATTAAAAATAGCCGGAAAAAATCCATGGTTCACAGTCTTTTTTAGCCATGAGTCGTTTCATATTCAGCTCACACATACAGGTTATATAAATAAATAATTTGTTCGCAGTGGCTATTCATACAGGGACCTGTATGTAGACTTTGATTTTGTACTCGTACAGGACTCCTCGATTTTCATAGAGTTGCTATGGAATTTTTTATTCTTGTTGTTCCAAATATTTACATTGTAATGTTTGTTTAGCTGCATTAAGTGATTTTAGTGAGAGCTGTGGGTACATACTGTACTATGCGAAGGACTCATTTTTCGCAACACTTATAATTTACTGTATTTTACAGTACAACTTATGGAAATGTCAAGCTACCTCTCGTTAAAAGACAGCTAACAGAACAATAAAGTAGGCCGAATATTCATAAAGAGGATTTCTTGCAAGTTTTAACCCTTTAACTCCTAAGGGGTCTCCGTCGGACCAAGTTTTTTCTGCCGTCTTTGAACTCTGACGTAAGCCAGAATTTATCCTTGAACTTGATTCAGTCTCAAATCATTTTTTATTTTGTTGTTTTACTTTTTCCAGTGAATTTTATAGGGGATCAGTAGGGGGATCAGTAAGGGGCTCAGTAGGGGATGATGCAGTGGGGGATCAGTAAACGGGGGATCAGTGTTTTGTCAAAGCCCTACAAATCCTTATAGTTTGCAGCCATCTCGTTTATATAACGTCATATTCAGGCGTTATATTCAGACTTTATTTTCATTACTACTTAAGTAGTGTTCATAACTGCAATGATCATTCACATATTCATTCTTTAAAGGGGCAGTGTCACGCTATTTGGGAACTTTATAAAAAGCTAGAAAGTACGGGTGCCTTACGAAACTGTACTCAACAGCCTATTAAAAAGGTAACATTAATCAAAACGTACCTCAACAAGAAGTCACTTTCCAGCGCCGAGTTTACAAAGACTTTTAGATGAAATCATTTTATTCTTCAAGATGGCCGCCATAAAAAGCACGACCATTCCCAGAAACCCTTATTAGAAAAATTTAAACTTTGAACTGGACTGGACTGTTATTCTGTTATTTTATAGTGTGCAGTACTCGTAGGAAGGAAAATCGGCGAAATGACGTGTAAAAACGGCTGGAAGGCACAAGTGGGCTATGAAATAAAGGTAAGAAGGCTTTACAGGTTATGTTTTGAGTTATTATGATTATTTTCTCGATGCTTGAGTCGTTGTAACATACGATACGCTTATAGTCTAGCAACAAATGTCCAACTTACGTGTGTAAAAATGCAAAGAATATCAACTTTAGTTGACTAAACGGCGATTCATTACAGCTAGACAAAAAAAAGATTTTCTTTTATTTCTTCAAAATTCGCGTACATATTGAGAAATTTTTACTAATGACCTTCAAACACCGATGCCACACATACATGTAGTACCCTTGGGCTGCCTATGAGATCACTTGTCCCTCCTTCATTTCTCTTCTTTTACTCTTTTTTTTTATTTCTCTTCTTAGTTTATTACAAAGTCCAATATAGCTCTACTTGGCCAATCAGACATGAGAGCCCGCAAGCCTTAGTTACCTAGAATTCGGTCATTTGAAATTATCGATTTAAATGCCCAGTAAAAATTGAGGACAATAGACAGTGTCGATGGAAGAAGCATTGCGAGTCTCTCGTGGGTTGCTTAAATCAATGTTATCTACCAGTCACACTTCACCACTTAACAGTTTTTACGAAATTTAATATCACCAACTATCGCAGCTACCACAGACCACATCTGCAGGATACCGAACATGATCAAAGGTTATTTATACAATGATGAGGCTATTTATAAAATAATTCAGTACTTCAACCCGAACTAGTGACTGAATTTTTATGAAAGTGTTGCACCGTGATGTTTCTGCTGGTTTTATATGTACGATATAAACGTTCTGAAGAGCTTAACGGAAATGTTACGAATCACCAGCGATACTCAAAGTACATTTGCTAGTTGAATAGAAAAAATAGAAACGAAAGGCCTTAGCGCGGGAGAAAACGCAGTTGCTTTGCAAATAACGTTTGAAAATAAACTTTCGAAACTTCTGCTATGAACTGCTCTTTCTAGCATTTTTCTAAACGAAAGGACATCGCTTGCCCGGCTTTGCTTATGTCCTTTCTTGACTTCCCGTGCAATGTGCTCAGCACCATAGCTTCACTTGTATTCCCTCTGTTCCTTTATTGGCTCGCTTTTTCCAAAGTCGATGATGATCGGACAATATCCATCGTCTTTTGGCTCAAGTAACACGTCAGATTTCAAGTCGTTATGCAGAAACCCTTTGCCATGGATGTATTCCAGAGTACTACAAATAACTCGCTGAAATACTCCAACGGTTGGTGTTTTCTTTAGTAGTCTTCGTCTGATTCCCTTGTGAAGGGTAAGGCTTTCCTCTCCAAAACCGTGAAATTGAAGGACTAAACAGTATGGTTTCTGTTCAGTGCAAATGCCCAAAAGAAAACGAAGCCCGTCATGATCGCCAAGGTTATGCAATACACTACCCTCGTGAAGCACCTCAAGCTTACATCTTTGACTCTCTTTCGAAATGTCATTCCGTCCTTTCATTTCCTTAATGCCTGCCTTAATATTTCCACGGTACCAAGCCGGGAAACACTGTCCAAATGTTTCACACCCAACTGGTTCTTGACAAATTTTGATAATTAATGACCGGTCAATTTGGCGCACTGAATTGGACGCACTGCTGCATCGTTTTTCTGCTTGACGTTTTGTGGTACATTTAATTGTCGGTGCAAGGGTTTTGGATTCTGTGCGAAAATGTTTTGGATTCTGTATGGGAATGTCTGTCCTTTTATGCTTTGCAAGAACAGCCATTTTCTTTCCTCTGCTCATGCCCTTGCTTACCTTATTTCCGATTGCATCTTCAGGAAAATGATTTCTCTTCTCTATCAAGATCTGTTCCTCTGGACCTCCCTCACAGTAAATAAAACCAACCTTTCTCTCTTTTACTGCGCCAACCACCTCATCTTCTAGCAATTCTGCGTCACTTTTTAACTTCGTACAGTAATTCAGGAATTACATATTTCTACGTTTAACGACGTACAGCTGTATACCAGTTTTATTACAGGTTGGAAAATGATTCATGTCTGAAGAAAATAGAATATTGTATATTTCAAGATAAAGCAGTTTTATTTTTAGTGTCGATAGTAATTCACCTTTGTTTTTGTTTGTCTTCAACTCGCTCTTTGATTGGTTAGCAAAATTCGCATAACTTTCTCAACTAATGAGAAGTACAATCAAAGCGCAATTTTCCGCCATTGCCGTCGGCTACATTTAATTGTTTTGTGATATGTTTGGTTTATTGTGCTGTTTGCGTCCTTTGTGATTGATCAGAGTAATTTCTTTGGTTTTGTTAAACCGCTCCTTCTTCAGTATTATTGAGTACAAATGTTTAACCAACATGAAGCGCGACCATTTTTTAACACAAATTGGGAATTAGCAGAACTAAAACAAGGGGAAATCATTGATGGTTATGAAAGATGCAAATTTTATAAATCTAATCTTATGGTCAAAACATGCCAGTTGGAGCAAGGTCACCGTGTTTCCAAAGAGATGAGATCTTCAAAGTTAAGCATATTCTGTCCCAGTCCCTTTTCAATTTTATTTTACGCTGAAATGGTTTTACTAGGAGTTATAGACAGTTTAAAATCCTTTATCTTACCAATTAAACAAAGTACCCACCAAGCAGAACGGACATTCCTACAAAAAGAGAATTGAGGTTTTGCTTAACTTATCGAGCAGCCTTTCTATCGGATAGTCAAAGCTGATTTCCTTGGCATTATGCCTCAACTTTTGTCATGACAACACAACACGAGGAGAAAAATGTATCCTTTCATGTACCTGCAACTTTCAGACAATCGAAATAAGAAATCTCCAGCTGTGATCTTCGCGTATCCCAAAATAAGGAAAAAGTTGATATTTAATATCAAGCTTGCTTACTTCTTTATATTACAGCATTTTAGCTGAAATTTCTATATAATGCTAAAATATTATTGGTCATTGTTACATTGACTTTTAAGAACAATTACATATGCTTGAATGAATTAAAGTTAACTGTAAACTCTCTTTCTTTGCTTCTTTGAAAAGCTTGTTATTGTAAACAACAAAGCGGAGGAACCAGTAAATCACTCACTGAATAAGAAAGAGTTTGTGTATCTGCATCCTTCCCTAAATATGGGAATCGTTAATCAGTCAAGTTTAAAGTGACCGAGGCCTTCCAAATTAACATCCAGCGTAAATTGTTTAAAAGAGAATAGAATAGAAAGAACAGTTCATTTTTACGTTTCACGTTTTTCTTCGTAACGAATGCAACTTGTAAAAAGGTTCCATATCAAAGTTTGTCATTGTGACGTTGATGAAAAATATTGATTATTTTCCGTGGATTCCGCTACAATTATTATTTAGCGCACGTATCAGTTTTCATTAAAATCGAACGTGCCCAGTGAGAGTATAGAGCACTCAAATAGCGCAATTTTTCTGCGCGTACAACTTCAAAATCATCCCAAATCTGGCATTTTGCTCAATCCAAAACAGAAACTTCTCGATAAAATCGCACAGTCATACCACAGAACTGACAAGACGAAATCTAAGAGCTGTCTGTTTTTATTATAATTATAGGATTTTAGCGTCCCCTTATTGCGATCAGTGACGCCATTAATACGCGCGCAGCGCAAACTAAAAATAGACCTTTTCTCAGTTTTCCCACAGATTAAAATGAATTTATTTACAAATGTGGGTAAAACTATATTGAGTGTTCTCGTTCCTCCCTTGGATGCCTTACATCAGACTAAGCACTGTTAAGGGAAAGCGCGGCTGCCGATTCTATTTGATTTGTATTTAATAATAGTTATGTTATACATGTTCTATTCAAACACAGTGGCCATAATACGAGCAGAGTACACTTTGATTCCCTTCTCTTTAATAAATTAAGCATCTGTATTCACGTATTTTTCTCGCAGAATTTTAAAGCATTAATTGAAAATTCACAAGCAAGAACCTTTCTCTTTTTTACTGCGCCAACCACCTCATCTTCTAGCAATTCTGCGTCACTTTTTAACTTCGTACAGTAATTCAGGAATTCCCGCACTCAAGATCATCATCACAGGCCCCATCAATCTCGTTCTGCCGCACATCGGGCATGTCAATCTCAGCTGGCTTTCCTTTCTTTGCATTTCGTCTTTTCCTTTTTTCGCTCCTCCTGAAGCCTTTTCTTCCACTACCGTTTTTTTCTCTTCTTCTCCTCTTTCGAATGTCGACGAGAGCGGTACCTCTCGTCTTTCAGTATCGATATTTTATTTCTACGTTTAACGACGTACAGCTGTATATCAGTTTTATTACAGGCTGGAAAATGATTCATGTCTGAAGAAAATAGAATAGTGTAGCTCAGGCTTACCTTCAAACGAGAAATTGTGCGTGTTTTCGTTGTGTCCAACTATCCCTGCAGCCTCGCAGAGAAAAATAATTTGAATTTGAAGATACAGCAGTTTTATCTTTAGTGTCGATAGTAATTCACCTTTGGTTTTGTTTGTCTTCACCTCGCTCTTTGATTGGTTAGCAAAATTCGCATAACTTTCTCAACTAATGAGAAGTACAATCAAAGCGCAATTTTCCGCCATTGCCGTCGGCTACATTTAATTGTTTTGTGATATGTTTGGTTTATTGTGCTGTTTGCGTCCTTTGTGATTGATCAGAGTAATTTCTTTGGTTTTGTTAAACCGCTCCTTCTTCAGTATTATTGAGTACAAATGTTTAACCAACATGAAGCGCGACCATTTTTTAACACAAATTGGGAATTAGCAGAACTAAAACAAGGGGAAATCATTGATGGTTATGAAAGATGCAAATTTTATAAATCTAATCTTATGGTCAAAACATGCCAGTTGGAGCAAGGTCACCGTGTTTCCAAAGAGATGAGATCTTCAAAGTTAAGCATATTCTGTCCCAGTCCCTTTTCAATTTTATTTTACGCTGAAATGGTTTTACTAGGAGTTATAGACAGTTTAAAATCCTTTATCTTACCAATTAAACAAAGTACCCACCAAGCAGAACGGACATTCCTACAAAAAGAGAATTGAGGTTTTGCTTAACTTATCGAGCAGCCTTTCTATCGGATAGTCAAAGCTGATTTCCTTGGCATTATGCCTCAACTTTTGTCATGACAACACAACACGAGGAGAAAAATGTATCCTTTCATGTACCTGCAACTTTCAGACAATCGAAATAAGAAATCTCCAGCTGTGATCTTCGCGTATCCCAAAATAAGGAAAAAGTTGGTATTGATCAAGCTTGCTTACTTCTTTATATTACAGCATTTTAGCTGAAATTTCTATATAATACTAAAATACTATTGGTCATTGTTACATTGACTTTTAAGAACAATTACATATGCTTGAATGAATTAAAGTTAACTGTAAACTCTCTTTCTTTGCTCCTTTGAAAAGCTTGTGATTGTAAACAACAAAGCGGAGGAACCAGTAAATCACTCACTGAATAAGAAAGAGTTTGTGTATCTGCATCCTTCCCTTAATATGGGAATCGTTAATCAGTCAAGTTTAAAGTGACCGAGGCCTTCCAAATTAACATAATAATAATAATAATAATAATAATAATAATAATTTAGAACTTATATAGCGCATTTTCCAAGAGTATATGATCAAATGCGCTTTACAAGAAGATGAAATTGGAATTTGGAAATGTTGGTTTTTGTGGAGAGGGGAAAAACGGAGTATCCGGAGAAAAACCTCTCGGAGCAGAGAAGAGAACCAACAACAAACTTCGCCCACATATGACGTCGAGTCCGGGAATCGAACCCGGGCCACATTGGTGGGAGGCGAGTGCTCTCACCACTGCGCCATCCCTGCTCCCCGTAAATTGTTTAAAAGAGAATAGAATAGAAAGCAACCACGGTTCATTTTTAAGTTTCACGTTTTTCTTCGTAACGAATGCAACTTGTAAAAAGGTTCCATATCAAGGTTTGTCATCGTGACGTTGATGAAAAATATTGATTATTTTCCGTGGATTCCGCTACAATTATTATTTAGCACACGCATCCAGTTTTCATTAAAATCGAACGTGCCCAGTGAGAGTATAGAGCACTCAAATAGCGCAATTTTTCTGCGCGTACAACTTCAAAATCATCCCAAATCTGGCATTTTGCTCAATCCAAAACAGAAACTTCTCGATAAAATCGCACAGTCATACCACAGAACTGACAAGACGAAATCTAAGAGCTGTCTGTTTTTATTATAATTAAAGGATTTTAGCATCCCCTTATTGCGATCAGAGACGCCATTAATAAGCGCGCAGCGCAAACTAAAAATAGACCTTTTCTCAGTTTTCCCACAGATTAAAATGAATTTATTTACAAATGTGGGTAAAACTATATTGAGTGTTCTCGTTCCTCCCTTGGATGCCTTACATCAGACTAAGCACTGTTAAGGGAAAGCGCGGCTGCCGATTCTATTTGATTTGTATTTAATAATAGTTATGTTATACATGTTCTATTCAAACACAGTGGCCATAATACGAGCAGAGTACACTTTGATTCCCTTCTCTTTAATAAATTAAGCATCTGTATTCACGTATTTTTCTCGCAGAATTTTAAAGCATTAATTGAAAATTCACAAGCAAGCACCTTTCTCTTTTTTACTGCGCCAACCACCTCATCTTCTAGCAATTCTGCGTCACTTTTTAACTTCGTACAGTAATTCAGGAATTCCCGCACTCAAGATCATCATCACAGGCCCCATCAATCTCGTTCTGCCGCACATCGGGCATGTCAATCTCAGCTGGCTTTCCTTTCTTTGCATTTCGTCTTTTCCTTTTTTCGCTCCTCCTGAAGCCTTTTCTTCCACTACCGTTTTTTTCTCTTCTTCTCCTCTTTCGAATGTCGACGAGAGCGGTACCTCTCGTCTTTCAGTATCGATATTTTATTTCTACGTTTAACGACGTACAGCTGTATATCAGTTTTATTACAGGCTGGAAAATGATTCATGTCTGAAGAAAATAGAATAGTGTAGCTCAGGCTTACCTTCAAACGAGAAATTGTGCGTGTTTTCGTTGTGTCCAACTATCCCTGCAGCCTCGCAGAGAAAAATAATTTGAATTTGAAGATACAGCAGTTTTATCTTTAGTGTCGATAGTAATTCACCTTTGGTTTTGTTTGTCTTCACCTCGCTCTTTGATTGGTTAGCAAAATTCGCATAACTTTCTCAACTAATGAGAAGTACAATCAAAGCGCAATTTTCCGCCATTGCCGTCGGCTAGATTAAATTGTTTTGTAATACGTTTGGTTTATTGCGCTGTTCGCGTCCTTTGTGATTGATCAGAGTAATTTCTTTGGTTTTGTTAAACCGCTCCTTTAGTATTATTGAGTACAAATGTTTAACCAACATGAAGCGCGACCATTTTTTAACACAAATTGGGAATTAGCTAACTAAAACAAGGGCAAATCATTGATGGTTATCATGGCCTAATCACTGGGCCCGCAGTAATTAGCTACTTAGCTGTTGCTATGTCCCTGCCAAACGCATTGATTGTAACGTTTTTTGGTTTTTTGTATCATAATGGCGAAGCTAATAAAATAAAATAAAATAAAAAAATAGATGCAAATTTTATAAATCTAATCTTATGGTCAAAACATGTCATTTGGAGCAAGGTCACCGTGTTTCCAAAGAGATGAGATCTTCAAAGTTAGGCATATTCTGTCCCAGTTCCTGTTCAATTTTGTTTTACGCTGAAATGGTTTTACTAGGAGTTACACACAGTTTAAAATCCTTTATCTTACCAATTAAACAAACTACCCACCAAGCAGAACGAACATTCCTACAAAAAGAGAATTGAGGTTTTGCTTAACTTATCGAGCAGCCTTTCTATCGGATAGTTAAAGCTGATTTCCTTGGCATTATGCCGATTTCCCACTCTTAGATGAATTCTCCGTAATGTTTCCGTTCCGAAGTGAAAATTTTCCCACCGCAGCCGAGCGATTTTCATTTCCAGTCTTCGCGAGAGCTTTTCAGGGAGACAGCGCCCTGTGTGGTCGCATTGAATTGTGAACATAAAAATGGCCTTTCGAACGCGGGCAACACGTCTTGAAACATCCGATTTTTTTCGGCTAAGTCAAAAAACAACTCTCCTTTTCGAATTTCTAGCACGGCAACGTTTGGCAAATGGGCCAAGACTCTCAACTGCGGGCCGCTTTTAAGACGAGAGTTGCTTTCAGACTGTCCCGCCTGGCTCAGGCCTCTGTACTGCAAAACGCCGATTTGTTCCGGGAGTCAACTTAAATCTCTTCGCGTTTGGTAAGCACAGAGAACACCACTGGCTTCTTTGAGAAATTATCTGACTTGCGGGTCTACAGACTTAAATGACATCTTTCGACTACCAGGCTGTCGAGTTTCGATTGAATTTAGCTAGCGATCGACAGCTCACAGCCATGTAAGTTTCCTATCAATAAAATTTAAATCGATGTTTTAACCGCCAAACGTATAGTTACGTCACACTATCAAACAATCCTTTCTACCCGTCAATCATTTCACGTGCTCTCCAGGTAATTCAATTCGCGCACGAATATTAATACGCAAGGGAATGAGCTGACTTGAGTTTTTTGCATACGTTATTTCTCGAAAACGAAGAGGAAATCATCGAAAAAAATACAGAGCAATGGTTTTTAACTGGAATGAAGTCCACATGCCAAATCTAAGTTACTCTTGAGCACATCGAAAATCGACCAAAAACCGGGAGGACGTTCTTGCCCCGAACCCTTCAATTCTTGTACAGGTTCACCCCAATATTTAGGTTAATAATGATTTTACCTAAATTAAATGTCCTAAATTAAATGTAATGAAAAGAACAGTTTGTCAGCAACCATTTAAAGCAATGGGAAGGGAACAACAGCACATTACAGCTTATCCATGAATACCGTTGTTTTTCAGTTATAAGGTGGACATCTGTCTTGGCTGTAAGACGCACCCCCAACTCAGCAACTCAACTGTGACACGTCCAATATGCAAAAACAGCTTTGTTTTGAAAATACTCGCAATGTTTTGTTATGTCATATTCGAATCAAATTATCTTTACCCTCATCTTGGGAACTAAAAGAGTGGATTCGAAAAATTTCAATATAACAACTTTCTTTGCATGAATGTACAACTAGAGTGAAAAAACAAAAAGAGAAGTACAAATGCAAATAGGGTGTCAAACAGAGAAGAACTTAATCTTCATGTAAAAGCTGACCCCCAGAAGAAAAAAAGATATACATGTATGTGAATATATATATATATATATATATATATATATATATATATATAGCTGGATTTTTCAAAAAAGGGTCAGTCATTTGTGATTTTCACCGCCGATTCCGGTGGAACTTGCTGCCTCCGGGCAGCAAGTTCCGGGGTAATCCGGCCGATGAATTTTGAGGGGGGGTTCCGTCAAGCCGGGTTTCAGGGCACTCAAGAGGGACAGGGCTACAAGACCATCTGCATTTGAGCTGGCCAGCTCTTAAAGCAGGGGGGATAGGCCAGCTCAAACTTTGGCCTTGTGATGTTGGTTTTTCTATTCTTGATTAATTTTCTGACTTTATTGCCTGCAGGACTGCGGCTGCATGTATGCCTGAGTGTTGGGAATTTTGACCAACACGCACACCGGGCTGGCTGGCCTGCAAGAAAGGCATGAGCTGGTAAGAATTGAATCTATCTGAAAGCAAAGTCCAGGCATTTTCCTGGCCATTTTTCAAAAACTCAAGTTCTGGAGTCTAGCCCGGTTTTGAAAAGGTCAGCTATATATATATATATATATATATATATATATATATATATATATATATATATATATATATATATATATATATATATATATATATATATATATATATATATATAATAACAGATATCACTGACAATCTAAAAATGTATAAATAATTTTAAGATCTATAATAGCGGAGCTCCGACGGCCCGAAGGGCCGTCAAGCGGAGCACCATACCTATAGAAACCCGTCAACTGCTTTTCTCATGGTAAAAATGGCTAGCGGTATTGCTCGTGGGCGCGTACGCACGACGACGACGACGACGACGACGACGACGACGACGACGACGACGACGGAGTCGCCCAATAATTAATAATATCCTAATAATAATCATAATAATCCAACATGGCGGCCATACTCCACCTGGCCCAGCTGACCAGCTACTTTACAGCGTACATCTTTGATACTGGACATCCATCTTATAGCCAATTGACACCTGTCAAAACAAGGTATCCGCTGACCAGTGTAACGTGACCATATCGCGGGCTCAAGTTAAGACCTCATCGAGGTCAGCTGTTTTTTTGAAGTTGACCGCTGACCAGGTACTTGCTTTCGATTGGATCGCAGGCTCAAGCCAAGTGTGGGACACCCTTAACCGCGGTCAAACGTAAAAAAGTAAGAAAAGTCCTTTAAAGATAAGGTTTTTACGTTGAGAGCTCAAAGCTGATAAATTTTCCTTTATTATGTGAGTTAACTAAATCATTTCATGGCTTACTAAAAAAGTTTCAAGTCTTTTTAAAGCGAAGAATGTGGAGACTGGTCGGCGCTCTGTGTTTTTGTTTTCTGTTTCAATGCGTGACTTCTGGATATTTTACCTAAAACTTTTTTTAGTAATCCATAAAATGATTGGGTAAACTCACCGACTGACGAAAAACTTATCAGGTTTGAGCTCTCAATGTAAAAACCTTATCTTTAAAGAACTTTTCTTACTTTTTTACGTTTGACCGCGGTTAAGGGACACCCAAACCAAATCGAGGCCGTTAAAATTTTTCGCGCGCTTTCTGCGGCTGGTAATTTCACATTCAGTTGGTTTCTTTATTTTGAGCAAAACAACTTCATCTTCTTCGATCGAAGTTTGTCTTTCGCGTAAAAAGCATAAAGATCAAGAACTTGTCAAAAGATACTCCGGAAGGTGAATTTTCAATTGATGAAAGGAAGGACGGACGATTTTTCTCAGGAAAAGCTTCAAAGATTGTGCGGTTGAAAACAGTATAATTCAACGCTTCAAGGGCTTTCATTTCACCGCGGCATTTTGCATCTCACCAAGAAAAGTCACTTAACAGTTCACCGGTATTAATGGGAGGAATGAGTAGCTCAAACTCTGTGGAAGAAGCTCTTTCTTTGGACAAACCGTTCGCTATTTTTGCGGATGCTTGTTTTTACTTTACTGAAGCTTACGCATTTTCAAGTGGTAGAAACCTCTACAACACAGGACAGTGAGGTAAATTAAATAAATAGAAGCTTAACCTTTGGTTTAATCGTTGTTACTTTTGTTCAGGAATGAAACTTGTATTTTTCTCTCGAATGGATATAAATAACAATCATCTGTACTCGTTTTGTTGTTTGTTTGTTTTGTTACGTTGTTTTCTTTGCAAGCGAACGAGTGTTTTTACTCGGCTTGGCTGACTGTTTTTCGACCTTGGTTCCTCACAGTAGCGTTAAGAAACTTTTGCCCTTATCTTATCAACACGTAATCGCAATGAGTCCTCGTAAAATTAAGCATTAAAGGGGGAGACTCGAGCTCGAGTAAAAATAAAAAAATCCGATCAAATGCATGTGCATGTGCACTTCTCAAAATCTGACATTAAGTTGTCAAAATGCTGCCAAAACAGTCAAAACCCAGCGCGCTTCACTTCGTCAAGTCTTTAAGAGATCTTCATCGAAAGCAGCCTGTAAACAACAATTAAGTTTCGCCGTCTTTAAACATGTCGTTTGTTTGAACCGGTAAGAATCAGCGTTTGGATGTTAAAAACAGCGAAATGGGTTGACTGGCTGGCTGGTTTTGATAAATTTTAAAGTGGACGGGTCTGCGAGAGAAATGCTCGTTTGGGTTGGCAAGCGCTTTCTTCGTTATCTGGATGATGTTTTGCCACTGAGAATCATTAATTGAAGAAGGTTCTTCGGAAGACATGGGAAGTAACAGTAAAACCATCAAAGCACTTAAGCGTTTTGTGTAAGCCAAGGAAAGATTTTGTGGGAAATGGCTCTATTATTCAGCTCTGTCGCATTCCGAGTGATTGCTGTCTCAGTGATTCCTGTTGACTGCTCTAAACGATCAGGTACCGACCTCTTTTTTGTCTTTTCTACGGACATTTATGTCAAATCTGCTAAGGAAATTTCCTAGCTTAATACAAGATAGTTTTGTTACCTGTCCAATTTCTGCACCTTCTCCAAGAATCTTCGAAGAAATATTATTCATATTGTGCTTTGTTTTCTTGTAATAAGTCTTATGTTTGTTGTTATATTGTTTCTGAACCGCGGTCAATTCCTGTTGACTGCTGTAAACGAAGAGTTTGTACCCTTTATTTTTTTTTCTAGGGGCATTTATGTCAAAATAAATACCGATTTTCCTAGCTTTATCATTACAAGCTATTTTAATTACTAGCTAGTCTTGTTTAATTTCTCCACCTTCTCCTTCTTCGAGCAAACACTCGTCGGCATCGTACTTTGTTCGCTTGCAGTGTTTTTGTTTTGTTTTGTTTTTTTTATCCGCTTTGAATCCCTTTACGCTTTCATCTCAAAGTAGTTAGACTCAAGAATGTCCGTCTTTTTTTTTTCTTTTTTGCAAACGTTTACTATCGAAAACTCTTCGTTTTCCCTGCTGCTGCTCAATTGTTTTGGACACAAATTAAACTGGCCCAAATAAACTATTGCGAAGTTGCTCGGTGAGAGTGTGCAGCTCCGATTCTAGGTTTGGCATGGCTAAATATATATATGGCCTTCAGCTTTTCTTTTTTTAATTGCTACATAACAGACTGGAATGGTGTTCCATTGAACATCATGCATGCACCTTCTTTAAGCAGTTTTAAGTCCTATCTATTACATTATTAGTGTCAATTTTAAATCAGATGTAGCTTGTGAGTGACAAGTATGTAATTTAATTAGGTTTGCTTTGGATTACTTCATGATTTTTAGTCTCAATCTCAAATCAGGGGTGACTTGTAAGAGACAAGTATTTGATTTAATTTGATTAGGTTAGCTTTGGGCCACGTTTAAATTTCACCTCTTAGTTTTCAGAATGTGTAATATTAGATAATATTCTTTGTATGGGAATTTAGTTTCTCCCAATTATTCTCCAGTCATGCACTTTTTTGTTTTGTATCAACTTAGTTGTATTCACATGACAAAGTATTATTAAACTTAAAACTTAAAATTAAACTTAAAGTAAGCTCTTTCTCATCAATGAACACATCCTTTGGACTTCCTCCTCCTGCATACAGTCTTTCAATTAATTTTATTAGTAGCTGGTCACACCAATCTTGTGGGATGTTTGGATGACATTTGGCATTAATGTTTAATGGAATCTCTGATGTTTGATGAAGTATGTTAAGATCAAGTTAAGATGGCTAACGGATTTCCATCACTTTTGCTTTGATGAATCACCTTGATAGTGGTATCAACCAAATGCCCAATATATTATTATCAAGTTGTTTGGGCTTGCACTTAACTGGCCAGAAGAGCAGCTGGATTTCTTTTTGAAAACACTGTAGGTGCATTGAGTGATGAGCTTAATGTGATAGTAAGGTCAAGAAGTAATTGATCAAAATAAATATCTTGGTCTTAATTCATGGCATCTAAATATTTTTATTGATTTCCATGTATCTTTCTTTCATAATTTTTGTGAGACATACATATATCCAGAGGATACGAAATTTCCGATTTCTGACTGTCTCATGGGAGGCTGTGGATAATTGAAATTGCATTCATTATGAAGTGGTGATCTGAATCACTATATATCTGATGTGATACTGATTCCAAGGAGCAATCACCAGGCTTCTCCACCAATTTCTAGTGGCTCTAAACCATACCTAAGTAGCTAAGTATGTAACTAAGTTGCCTACAGTTGAACGGGGAAACAGACCTGTCCTTAGGTATTGCTCTAAGATGTTAAGAAATGTTTTGTTTTAAAAATTTATAGATGAAAACTAGCTTTGCAGGTTCTTTTTTTCACAAGGTATTAAAGATTATTTTAAAAAAAACCTACCTCAATATTTTTATTTTGCTTTTTTAACATCTCCAAACTCAGTTTGGAAAGGAATTTTTATTAACTTACTCAATAGAACGCTTGTTTTTAGGAGGGGTGGGGGTCCAAATTCGTAAAAGGGGATTCATATCTGCTAGCAGTTCTGGACTAGGGGGTCCAAATCTGATCCACAAGCAGATATGGACTGGAGGGTGCAAATCCACGTGGGGTCCAAATCCACTGTGCCACTGGCTCAGATCACCTTTCCATACTATTTTCTACAGCATTGGGTCTGTAGCTTGAGTGAGGTCAGATGGGTGATATGACAAGCAGACTATATGTAAATGCCAGTAGAAAAAGAATGCTTTTGGAGCTCCGCTTTTAGGCTTGGCTAAATATATATATTATTGATGTAACAGGTAAATATAGCCAATATGCCAAATATAAAACGTCCTAGAGACAATATAAAACATTGTAGTTCGATAAAGGAACCCTAATAAGCAACTCATACAGACGCGTCTTAAAGTTACTAACATTGACTGCCTCAACGATATCTTTCGGTAAGGAATTCCACTCATCAATGTATCTATGCCAAAAGGAGTACGTAAGGATATTTGTACGTGCATAGGGTTTCCAGATCTTGTAGCTATTGGTAGTTCTTGTGCTACAAGTAGAGAACTTTACATAATCATCTAGATTTACATTACAAAAGCCCTTGATATACTTAAAAAGTTGTCTTAGACTTAAAAAGTTCCGACGGGTTTTCAGGTCCATCCATCTTAGCTTCGACAGTCGTTCGTCGTAAGCAATGTCCTTGCCAAGAATCCACCTAGAGGCATTACGTTCAATTCGCTCTAGTTTATCTGACAAGTATTGTTGATGAGGATTCCAAGCGGGGCACGCATATTCAATCATCGGACAAACCATAGATATGTACCCCATTTTTATAGCTTCAGAGCATCTACCAAAAGTGCATTTAAGTAATTAAGCCCAAAACGCAGTTTGCTTTTGCAGCAACTGATAGAACATGGGATTTCCATGAGAGGTCACTTGAAAGAGTCACACCACTATGCTTGTGCGAAGAGACTTTCATCAATGGAACCGAGTTAATATTATAATATAACAACAGTTAGATGCTGCCCCCGATCTTGTAATTCTCATGAATTCGCATTTGTCAACGTTTAAATTCAGAGACCATGAACTGCACCAGTCACTGATTTGATGTAAGCGTTGTTGAACGAGAGCAAAGACAATGTCAATAGGATCAGAGTTATACAGCAGCGTATCGTCAGCAAACATTTCACTAGAGCAGGATAAAGTTTGCGGTATGTCGTTTACGTACAAGACAAAGAGAAGGGGCCCCAAAATAGAGCCCTGAGGCACACCTGAGATGACATTTCCCCAGTCGGAGAAAGCACCATCGATGACTACTCTCTGCTTTCGATCATGAAGAAAATCACTCAACCAGAGGAGGATATTGCCTCTGATTCCAAAATATTGTGGCTTTCCCAAAAGATGTTTGTGGGGAACAGAGTCAAAAGCTTTAGCAAAATCCAAGAATACTACGTCTGTTAGTTTGCCAGAATCCAAAGCTGAGGACCACGAGTGAAAGAGATGTATCAACTGTGAGGTGCAGAATGAACCTGTTCGAAAACCAAACTGGTGATCGCTAAGTAAAGTTTTTGAATCGATAAAAGAAGATATATGACTGGCAACCAGCTTCTCCAAAACTTTAACCAAGAGACAGGTCAGCGAGATTGGCCTGTAGGTACATACGAGTTCCTTGTCGCCTTTCTTGAAGATTGATGACACATTTGCGTTTTTCCATTTGCTAGGGAGCTTTACCAGAAGCGAGTGAACAGTTGAATAACCTAGTAATAGACGGAACGATTGAGGAAGATGCTTCACGAAGCAAGCGAGCTGTTACCCCATCAGGACCGCACGCCTTATTGGTATCCAAACCGAGCAAGATCTTCATAACATCTGACTCCTGGCAGAAAAGATCACCAATAGCATCTTCACTTAGCGATGTGTGAGCTTCAGTACTTGGCGGAGCGGTATCAGACGCATTGAATATGGAAAGAAAAAATTTGTTGAATAATTGAGCTTTATCAGCTGCAGTTGAAGCAACTTCATTATTAAGCTGTACGGTTGGCGGTACCAATTGATACTTGGTCTTACATTTAATGAAAGACCAAAACCGCTTGGGGTTCTCCGATTCAATTAATGACCTAACGTGTGACCAATAACTCTTGTTTAATTCTGATTTGGTTTGGTTCCTTATTCGTTTATAGTTGTTCCAGTCATTTTGGTTATTTGAAACCTTTGCTCTCTTCCAGAGGCGTTTACCTTATGAAATAATCTTCTAATTTGAGAAGTTATCCAGGGGACATTCTTCTTAGGTTTAATTCGTTTTGAAGGAATGTGGTTGCGAACGGCTTTGAAGAAAAGACACTTCCATCTCTCCCAAATGTTGTCGATATTTTTGTCGGCGAAGACTGAATCCCATGGGGCACTAGACAGCTCTGTACGAAAACATTCCCAATTCGCATTTTTATGATTGTAAATCAATTTTGATGGTTGTAATGGACGTGTTACTTGGAATGGGTAATCAATGTGAAGTTAATGATGTTGTGATCTGAAGAACCAAGACTTTCAACTTGTTGATACTCATAATATTTTCAGGGCTATCGGTTAATATTAAATCCAAGATAGAATCAGAGCGCGTTGGACTATTGACGACTTGGGTTAAGCAAAACTGGTTAACAATAGAGTCACAAAAAAAGTCGGACAATTGATTAGGATGCAATAGCGAAATAACACTCCAATCAATGTCGGGTAAATTAAAATCACCCAGAAGAAGAGCACGAGATCTGTTGGATAAGTCTTCAAGCTTTTCAAGAGATTTTGCTAGTTCTTGTAAACACTTCAAGTCGTTATTTGGGGGACGATAAAAAACTCCAATAAAGTACGAGCAAGAAGGAATAGGAGACACTTCACACCATAACAATTCACAATCCGTTTCCAGGTCCATGCGCCGAAAGCAGTGCATGAATATTACTTTTAGCAGCAAGCTAAACTCCTACGTCCTTACCTCCGCGATCCTTTCGGTGTACAGTAAAAGTCGAAGGCAAGATTTCGAGGTCGTCAATAGAGTCGTTTAGCCACGTTTCAGTAACTGCTATAACATTCAGCTTCCCAATAGCGACGTAGGCTTGTAAATCCAACCGCTTATTTACGATACTGCGAGCATTGAAAGTCGAAATTCTTTGGTTGCTGCGTCTTCCAATCGCTGCTCCACCACGAGGAATTGGAGAGTTAGGTCCTGGATTTAGATCGACATCGTTCGACAGCAAGAGAATTGTGTAAAATAAATACTTGTTTAAGGATAAAGTGGTCCTTCCAAGCATGACTCGAGTCTTTCTTCCATTCGCCGCTTCAAAGTTGGAGGAACGCGTGAGTTTGGCCAAAATTTCAAGACCAAACCGACACTTTAGGCCAAAACAACTTCCACGAGTTGACCGTTGATGGTTTAAATCCACACTAGAGCTGTTTTCAGTGGACGAGAGGACGTTTAGAAAACGTAAAATAATATAAAGTTGGAGAATGATCAAAACGCCTCTTGCCGCCATGCTGTATTACTGTGTTGTATTCTATCTATGAAGTTGGTGCTTAATCATAACAGAAAATGCGAATTTCAGTAAAACATTTGCCTATAGGCGCACCCAAGTTTGCGAATAATTTTTGGTCGAAATAGTGATTATCTTTGAAAAAACAGTGTGCCTTATAACCATAAAACTACAGTAATCCAAGTTAATCAACTAACCTCTTTTCTTTACGGTTAGCTATTGCCAGTGGAAAAACTGACTTAGCGCTTTGTGACAACCGATGCTGGGAATCTAGGGTAACAATACTAACTGACACTTGGTCTTTACCTACAAGCACAGAATTTAAAATATGAAAACCTCAACTAATGAAAACTAAAATATTCACTGTCGCCATTCCATAATGAAAAGAGGTTTGAAATTGGTGATGAGTTAGATGTTACTTACTCTACTGAAGTTTACTGCCGTAGACAAGACAAAAATTCCAGGGATGTACACATATCTATAGTACCTGACTTTCCTCTAGAAATATGCAATAACAATCAAATGGCTCTACATGTGAATTCTGATATCATAAGGTTTGAATACAGAAACAGAGCGTTCTCCCATTAATGCAACTGATAGGATTCAAATGCAAATTTATATGTGCACAATTGCGAGAATGTTTTTGTTGTTTGTCCATGCTTTATATATTTTTTTCCACTGCATGGCCTACTTTTTATAGGAAATTTATCGCCGCGATAAATGAATTTATGTTGCTGGATTCGCATAGCTTAATCCCAGCTCCCGGCCGAGGGATTTCCGTTATCCGGGACATTCGAGTTTACGGTACTTAACCACATGAAGCGCTTGCAAAGGCGTCTTTTGCTCCAAGCGCACAACGAGAGAACAGCAGAATCACCGAAGTCGCGAGATTTAACCCTCCTCCGACCCCTACCAGCCACCGTGTCTAGGTCTTGTCCTTCTTGTTCCTTTTGCGGGTAATCCCTCACCTTTGCTGGGAACTGATTATTTGGTTATATTCAAGCTTCTCATCTTCTTAGTAAAAACGATAAGAAAATAAACGGCCACGCCACGAGCGCGGCCAAATTATTGCCAACCCGGTAGCTGTCTTTTTTCACTGCATGCAGTACCCAGCAAATCGAGCTCAGCCAATACTGCGCACTAACATTGATAATAAAAAACGAAAATTTGGTTTATCAACGGAGTTAATAACGTAAATTGACCACCGTACAGGGTTTCGATTAGCTGACGTTTCGAGCGTTGGCCCTTCGTCGGAGCGAATCGAGGAATTGTGGGTTGTGTATGGTTTATGTACAGAAAAAGGAGATACGCTATTGGTGGTAACATGCTGACGTGAAAAACAGGAATAAATTAATTGAATGAAAAGCACTCGTTGATACCGTGAGGATTAAGAGTGCCGATATGAAAGATCAATTTTTGCTCGAGATTTTTACGGCTTTAGATTTTTACGAGATTTTTACGGCTTTAACGTTAACTTTAACATTGAAAATAGCCAACTAAAAGAATCAGAGAGCATAAAAGAAATTTAAAGTGAAAACATTAATTTTAGTTAATAACATAAAGCTACATGGCATGTATGGTAAAAGACTCTATAAGCTAGCCTTTGTTCCAGCACAAAGTATTGTTGATGATAATTATGCATACCAAAGAAAGGACGGCCATCAATCTTTAGATTGAAAACAACCTCGTCTAGTAGACGGCCATGAAGTCTCATTTCCTGGATAATCCAGACAGTTACTTTCTGGAGGTTTACTTCGTAGCCAGGAAGGAGAAGACTTTCCACACCCATGAGGCTTCTTGTGAAATTAAAAATCCCCTTCCTTAGTGCACTGATGTTATTCTTCAACATGATAATACCATTATCTGAATTTTTCTGTGAATATTAATTGAAAGAGAACAAAATATTTTGCCTGTGGTTTAAGGTGGCTTACTACAGTTTTTCCTGCTACTGACAGCGTGCGCACACTTCAAGTCATGCGAGCATCACACGCGATCTCGAGTCGCACAAACCTGCCAACAAAACACCTGGCAGCAGAAATAAAACATGACGTCTGTGGTAAAAATTTTCCCATATTTTGGAGATGTTCAAGAACCGTGTTAAAGGAGCAGGGGTTCTACAAAACAGACTGTTCATGGGTAATTTCGTCAAAATCTAGCTGTATGACCCCAGCTGAAAATTTCAGGATTTGGAAAGTGGATAGAAAGAAACATATATAGAGAAGAACACGAAAATCTGTTAAGGCACAATGTTTGCAAAATAAGAAAATGTTAAATTTTGTCTATTTTGAAGATTTACTGGTACTAAAATTCTCGTTGATAGATTGTTTTGAAAAAAATTCTACAGTTCCGTTTTGGTGCTTTTAGCCAGTTGCCAAAGTTTGAACATAGGTTGTACGGCTAGGTTTTGAGAAATTAAGAGGAAAATGGTTTTATGCGACCTCCGTTGTGAAAAGCAATGTGCATTTGCTTGTCGCGAAACCGAGCTGCTCAGAGCGCATGCGCACTCTTGTCAACAAAAACATAGGTATCAAGCTTGTACGAGGACAAGCAATTCACGAAAAAAAAAAATACCCATTCAAAGGCTAAGTGGTTTTTATTGACTGGCAACCGCTGAATAACAATTGTTTTACCATTCTAAATCCAAAACAGGAACTAACGTATCCTGGAAAAGCCACCGAACAGTAGAAAATGTTTCAGTACGGACGCCATTTTTTAATTTTTGCTCGTCCTTGGTCACTTCGCATGACTCTAGCTCGCATGTGATACTTATGTGACTTCAAGGGCGCGCAAGCTGCCCATAATCGCACGTAGCAGAAAAAACTGTGTAAGCCACCATAATCTATTTAAAAGATAACAGAATTTGATTTGTATAATTTTCTTGTAAATTTGGTAACAGATGGAAAATCCACAAAATCCCCCAAAATTATTTTTAATAGGCACGTAATGATGATGATGATGACGATGATGACGATGATGACGATGATGATGATGATAAGCCAATAAGCTTAATAAAAATAATGATTGAGGGGGTTACATAGAGATCTTTCCTAAAAATTATTAATAACAACCACTCAGACAAGCAGAAGCTAATACATAAGCTTATATCAATATAACAAAAAATAACAAAGACTTAAACTTACCCCAGTTCTTCCAAGATTTGTCAGATTAGTTAAATCTTGCCAAGCTGCATCCGAAATTCTTGACTTTAGCTTAAATAAATTAAGGTACATCCAGTCTGGAACTCTCATTTCCTATGCTCTCTTCTTCCAAGAATCTTCGGACACCAGCTTGGAGAAAGCAGCAAGGACTCCCTTTTCTTTCACCACGTTATCAAACGCGCAGATAACAGCCTCTCGGGCCCCAAGGCCATCGTCTCCTGCCAAAAAACAACATCTTTTCAAAATTGTTCCGAGAGTCTCTCGTTCCTTTCACAAAGGTTATTTAACTGACCCATTAAACTGCCACAGTGTCTCTAATTTTCTTCCTTTTTGTCTCTGGCAAGAGTTCCTGGTCTGCCTCGATTTCCTCCATGGTCCTCGGCCGTTTCAGATTTGGCGGGCTCTGGCTTTTTGGCGGGCCAGAAGAGCATGGCGTAGTCGGTGGAGTATTCGGAGGAGAGTACTGCACTGTCGACTGATCTGATGTTAACTTGCTCCTCAAGGCCAAAATCTCTTTCGCCGCTGAAGAGAGCTGGGCTTCTATTGCCGCTACATGAGATTTTAGGCGGATTTCTTCCGCACTTTCCGATCGATCATCATGGTTGAAATTAAAGGAATTGATGGAGCACATCAACGTTTTAAAATATTCACATCTTATGAAGGGACAGTCTTCTAGAGATTTCTGTCGCAGAATTCCCAGTAACAGATCAAAGGCAGTCGCAACGTACACTTTCTCAGTCCTTCTGAAGCTGCAGAACCATGTTAAAAAAAAAACTATACGAAGCGGGAACTCCTCCATCTCCGCGAAGATCTGAACGATCTACAAGATGATATTCATCTGCAAATTGCTTTGCAGACGAACACGAACAGAAGGTTGACGAGAACACTGAGCAACATTCTGTTGCGAACGTGGCGTGGCCATTCTCTCCAGGATCATCAGATAAGGTTTTTGGTCATAAAACCAGCAATATATATTCAAACTTGGTGCCCCAAAAGAGAATCGTCATAAGAAGGTAAATCGGTAAATCCCATTACATCCATTGTAGGAAAAGTTGTACATTTTTTAAAACAACAGACTGCCCTTTCGGCGTTGGCGCTCGTCGAGTTGAAGCGAGTCCAAACCTTTGCCGATTTGAAACTCGAGAAGAGGTTACCAACTGATCAAAGGCGGTTAACCGCAGACCAACCATCTAGCATGCCTGTGTTTTTATTGCCTCTGCCAGAGGGAATATCTGATTTGAAATATTGGCCTTACAAAATTCTGCATTATTACAGTTTTAAAACCATCATTTCGCATCCATTGTTGAACGGTGGATCCGCGTGGTCGCTCCTGGAGAATGACACGACTTTCACGCGCTTCGTTAAAAATCGTTCAGATTGTATTTTTGCTTTGCCTTTTCTGTAGAAAAGGTCACAAGGTTGGTGAGTTTGACTACAATGTTAGTGTGCATGGGCAGGTAGCTGAATTATCTTGTGGAAGGGAGCTATCAAGTGCAGTTCCTATGCGAAATCAATTGACGAAGCGGTCCGCCACTACTACGTTCGGTAATTATCTAAAGGCAAGTGCTTTTCTACGCTTCACCAGAGACCTCCTGTTCGTTAATGTTCTCAGTTTTATGTGGAGATATTGCTCAAAACCCTGGACCTGGCACGGCCAGCCGCGGTGTGGGCTTGAAAGTCTGCCATTGGAACATTCAGCATCTTACTGATAGCAAAGTGGAGGAGATCAGGGTCAAGTTGACAAACTCAAACAATGAAGAAGATAAGCCTGATATTTTGATCTTAACTGAAACATTTTGTTCAGCGAAAGTGCCTTGCTCGTTTTATTCTACTCCTGGATTCGGGAGATCTGGTGGCGGGATTCTTGCCTCTGTAAACAGCTCTCTACAAGTCAAACGGCGCGAAGACCTCCAAGAAACCGATTTAGAGTGTTTGTGGCTTGAAACCTGCCCTTTCAAGTCGAAGCGCCCTCTACTTATTGCCGGTGTCTACCGTCCCCCTTCATATAAAGCGGCTGACGATAAGAGACTTGAAAAGAATATTGAGAACGCACATCTGTTGAACAGAGAAATCATTATTTTAGGCGACTTTAATATTGATTTCTTATGCGCAAAGAAAGTCCAGAATCACTCTCTTGTAAAAACATTGCGTAATTTGAATATGTTCCAACTTGTGCATAAAATTACCAGGCCAGTGTCAAAAACCTGTCTTGACCACATTTGGTGTACTCACCCGGAGAGGCTTCACAATGCGAGGGTTATGTCCTCTGGAATATCTGATCACCTCCCAGTTATTGTCACAAGGAAATTCACTAGATGCCCAAAGAACAATGAAGGTCAACATATGACGATAACTTATCGGGACATAAAAGGTCTAAACAATGAGAAATTTGTTTCATCACTGCAGGAGGCCCCCTGGGGACTGTGCCTTTGTGTTCGAGGATACCAATGATGTTGTTGACACCTGGTAAAACGTGTTTAATGACATTATCGATGAACACCTCCCTCTCAAACAAAAGAGAGTAAAGCGCAATGTTCAGCCTAAATGGTTTAACACTGAAATCCTGCAAGAGATAAAGGCTCGGGACAAACTTCTCAGCAAAGCTAAGAAAAGCCAAGCTGCAAGGGATTGGAATGCATTTAAGCGAGCGAAGAACACAGTGACCCAACTTATAAGGAGTATAAAACAATCTTACTTCAAAGATAAAGTAACTGAAAACAGGAACAATTCCAGTAAACTCTGGAAGCTAATCAAGTGTCTATCGAATGATGACAAAGAGGCTAAAAGTGGAATAAAGGAACTTGTTGAAAACGAGACAAATATCTCGGGTAAGCAAAGCATTGCTGAGATACTAAACTCGTTTTTTGTCGATCAACCGAAGAAACTGGTTGCAGCGCTTGGGCTTAGCTCGTTGAACGTCATCTCAACGACGACTATTATCAGACAAGGCACTGGTGCATTTGACCTCCCAAGAAAAACTCAGAAGAGGGTTGTAGAGTTGCTGTTATCTATTCCAACCCATAAGGCCACCGGAGACGACGGCATCAGTGCCAAAATACTTAGAAAACTATAGACCGATTTCTGTGCTCCCCATTCTTTCGAAAGTGCTGGAGAAACACATTTGCGATCATCTGTGTAACTTCCTGAAGGAGAATGATTTGTTCCACCCTCTCCAGTCTGGGTTTAGAAAATCTCACTCCACTGAAACTGCGCTTATCCGATTGGTAGACCAGTTACTGTTCAACCTTGACAATGATAAAGTCACTGGACTTGTTTTTATTGATTACAAGAAGGCGTTTGATCTGATCTACCATAAATTACTACTGTTAAAATTAAGGGCCCTTGGAGTGGATGAGAGCAGGTTACCCCTATTCCGTGACTATCTGAATGGTAGATGCCAGTATGTGAACATAGACGGGTACCATTCTACTAAAAGGGCGATAACATCTGGAGTTCCACAGGGCAGCATCTTAGGACCAATTCTATTCCTTGTATTTATCAATGACTTACCTGCAACACTGCAGCACTCTGTGGCTGATATTTATGCCGACGACACAACTATTAGCTACTCCACCCATTATACGGCGGCACCGAATGATATCTCGGACGGCCTTCTGGCGGATATTGATGAAATCTTGAATTGGTCAGTAGACAACAAAATGATGCTTAATGAAACCAAAACAAAATCTATGCTTGCTACTGGCAAACGGTTAGCCAAGAAAATGGAACAGTCCACTCTGCAGTTACACGTAAATTCTACTGAACTTCAACAAGTGACCTCGCATAAACTATTAGGGGTCACGATTGACAGCCAGCTTACTTTTGACCAACATGTTGAAAAACTATGCACGAAGCTATCGCAGAGAATCGCCGTGTTGCGGAAAATAAGGCGCTTCCTGCCGCTAGACCAACGGAAACTCTACTATAATGCTATGATCAAGCAGACAGTGCTATATGCATCAGCCTTATGGACATCTTGTTCTGTCGAGAATATACAGAAAGTTTTTAAACTTCAGAAACGCGCGGCACGTGTAATTCTCGGGACCGATACTAAAGCGAATAGCTTACAACTGTTTAGAAAATTGGATTTGTTTCCATTTTTTCACGAGGCCAAAGTGAATAGGTTATTAATGGTATACAAACGACTGTCTGGGGACTGTCCATCTTATATGTCTCAGATGCTGACAAGAAACGCTGATATCAATGAAAGACCAAGAAGACATGGACTATTAAACCTTGTCTGTCCCCCGATTCAAACGGGAGTCAGAGGGAGGAAGGTCTTTCACAGTATCGACCACACCCCTCTGGAATATGATACCAAGTAATATTAGAAGCAAACCAAGTTTGGCAAGTTTTAAGAAGACCATGATTGATTATTTTAAGGACAGCTACAAACAGTTAGATCGTTTTATCCTCTAGTTAAATTGTGCTCCTTTTTTCATAGCGTATTTTAATGAATTTTTATCATTCTAGTTTTTTTATTTTACCCAATATTTTTTTTCCTTTGTATTATATATTGAGGGCCACTGGTTTTTCAGTTTTTTACTGTCACGTGTCTACCCTCGTTAAATAAAGTTGATTCTTATTATTATTAGGAACGGAATAGGGAGTATTTTTAAATATTGTCAGTAAGTTTATACTGTATTTGGTTTTCGAAACGATTTATCGTGCGGCGATACGACAGTTCTTTGGCTAAAGTAAAAAATTTTAAGCGTGCTTCGCCGAAAAATTTTCTTTGATCTGGATATAATAAGCTTACCTGTCTTCCCTATCATTTACAGTCACAGCACGATCACCGCCAATGTTGACAAGGGTGACACAGTACATCCGAAAAAGGTAATTAAATTTAACACCTAAAATTTTCTGGATAATCCATTTACTGGTTTTCATATGTCGGGAAAATCCCAGACGGTCGGGGATTTCACTGTTTCCCGACCATCCCAGATTATGCCGATTAATGAAAACTGGAGATCGTTAGCCTGCATACAGGCTCTTCATTTGGGCAACACAGAGGATTTTTGCCGCGATTAATGGCGCACGGTCAAAAGCTACGGGATTGCCCCAATCCCTTAGCATTTGACCGAACGCCAGCCTCTCTGAATTGCCCAAATGAAGAGCCTGTATGCAGGCTAGGAGATCGTAGACATGGGTTTCTATTTTGCCGATGCGTCCCAGATTTCTGCGGTTTTCGTTATCTCGGCATAAATCTTGGACGGTCGGTAAATAGTGAAATCCCCGACCGTCCGGGATTTTCCCGACATATGAAAACCAGGCTTTAGCTAGGCGTCCCTAGCAACTAAGGCGTCAAGCGGTGTCCAGAAAAAACCTCTTGCGGTTCCTCATGGTTATCATTGTCATGATATTATAATCATCAGGTGAAACGAAGCAGTTCCTTTTTCTGTCCATGGCAAGAGTCCCGGAGATAGCAAATTTTCTCTTTCACAGCACCCAGGGATGGGGAATACACTGAGTACAACATCATGTCATTGTGTGTCCGGAAGGTAGGAATAAATATTGAACCAACCATTTTAGATATATGTGCATTAGCTAAAGTTGAAACGTTTATCATCCCTGCACATACTAACTTGATAATCTTCGAAATGAGATAACAAACAATGACAGAGATGTGAATAGTCCGTATTACATCACATGCTTGCAGCACTTCACCTTCTGTTAAGAACCGCTAGTTTTGAACTATTTAGGCAGTCAGTTATTTCATGCATGTCCAATACACCCGATCTGAGTCGGATAGTCCGGGCTGAGAAACGATCCGACTTGACCGGAAGTCAGATCGCGATATTCAAACGGAAGTGAATTTGAGTTACCGGAAGTCAGCTTGCCAAGCTGGAGGGTGCTCTTTAACATTTTGACGGACCGCAGGACGGACCGTGACGATCCGTGACAATCCGACTTGTATCAGTTACGACCCGACACAGCTAAAGGCGATCCGACGTTCCAACAGTCAAGTGGAGATAGCGTGCTCTTGGCATGCTACAAACATCATCAATCTTTCGTTCTAAAAACGCGAGGCAACGCACAATGTATATCCTTTGTTCTAAAACCGTGACATCCACAAACACTCTACACGCAATGCGGGTGATATTGTTCGTTCTAAAACCGTGATAAGGCAGAGCATGACGCCACAAAGGCGCAACACACTATGTATATTCTTCGTTCTTCTATTCGTTCTTTTTATAACAGATGCTCAATTAAACGACGGATAACACTGAAAACATAAACACCAAATAGACGTTAATTTGGCCTTAATCCATCTTTTTTTATAATGAGAAAGCGTTATTTGATGTACGTGATAAATAGAAAACCAGGAAAGCGCTTGAGCGTTTTGATGACATGGATAACGAAATTAAAACAAAATTGCCAGCTGGAATTTAATTCTGTACATACATACATTTTATTTACCTTTGGACTTTAGAGTAGCTTATACAACTGATATCTCCAAGCATTAACCAACCCACCCATCAGATGAGAAATAGACCACCACACCGGGAACAACGACCCCAGCCCTACTCTTTTCGATCAGTGTGTGGCTTCTTTAACGTCTCTAAGAATCAATAATGAAGAGTTGTGAGACGGGGCCTACGGTTTATCCGCGAAGACTAGAAAGTCTAACCATTTGCAGATTACAAAGGTAGCACTTTCTCCTCAATCATTTAAAGACCCTGAGTGTTGGTCCGGCCGGGGTTTGAACCCACGACCTCCCGCACGGTAGTCCAGTGCTCTACCAACTGAGCTAACCGGTCGGCGGTTAGCTCAGTGATTAATTGATTAATTGTAAAACACAGAAAAAAAATACTTCTGCATCACACAGTTGATTTGAGGGTCATCTCTCATTGTTTCAGTCTAACTGGGTTTTATCCTTTCTTTCTTTCTTTCTTTCTTTCTTTCTTTCTTTCTTTCTTTCTTTCTTTCTTTCTTTCTTTCTTCCTTTCTTTCTTCCTTTCTTTTTTTCTTTCTTCCTTTCTTTTTTTATTTGCATGACAACGTGGTATTGCAAATACGTATATGCCAACAGAACAGATGCTCTCAATCACATAACTGGCGTATTAGTGGGATACTGAAGGGGTGGTGGGGGGAACGGGGGGAGGGTGATAATTGCTAGAAAATTTCGCATTGTTTCATTGTGATTCCCCTCTCTCCACTGCCGCCACATTCTCTCGTCGAGGTAAGACTGAAGATCTTCCCTTCGTATTCCCTTTCTCCGTTTCTGTCCTAGTTTGGCGCCAACTGGATTCCCCGTCTTGGATGTGTATACCGGTGCGTGGATCCGCAAAATTATGTGCATGTACAACAACTCGGTGTAATCTCACATTGGTTAGTGTACCTAGATTTGTGTAGGCTCCCCAGTAAGTCGGCGTTCACTTCGGTGCCGGGTATTAGGAGGCATCTCTGAATGATTGCAAAAGCATGGCTGCATCTATCCTTTGTACTACCTGAAAGTGACCTGTTGCAGGAGAGTATTCAGCCGAGAAGATGCCAAATACCCATGAGTCGCGAGTAGCTCTCCTTCCTCTGTTGTACTGCAGAGATAGAAAATGTTTCATTCACACATTCCCAAGCCCAAAAGAACAATTCATTTGTTTGTGCAATAGATATGACCTTGGTCCCTTTTTGGGCAAATATTCCCCCTCCCGTAATTCTGTGCCCAGACCTAGGGCTTCTATAAAACCCCAATACCACTAGAGTTTTGAGCATTGCAGAAGACACGGTTCTCGGCACTAGATTCATGCGCATACTGAACCTAAATAAAAAATGATGCCAGAGGGACTCAACAAATGAGGCCAATAAAAGTATTTTGAACTAAGTTTACAAATTGTCAAAAATTACATGTCCTCTCTAATTAAGAAAACCAGCAACATGTTTAAGGAATTGCATTTTCAGGGTATGAAATTTAGCTAGGTGGTAATCCATTTTTCAACTGAAGGAGTAGGGCCTCATCAAGTCTTGATTGGCTTGACTCATGGACAGACAAGTTTGTACAATATAACTATATACATGTTTCCTGTATAGCTGATCAGATCGGCGTTAAGGAAACGGAGCATTTTGATTGGTTCGACAAGCAGCTTGAATTTCGTTTACAGTCTTCTAAACTCTAAAATTGTAATTAGCCATTCGTAAATCATCAGTAAGCTTCCATTCGATCATTCTAAACTGCATTTTGGTAAATCCATCTAAATAGATTTTCTTTGCAAATAGCTGGAAATGTAATGATAAGGGTGCACGTACCTTCGCTTTGTGATTGCATTTAGTTTCACCGCATTTGACTACAACACCGGGATCTCAAAATGGTGTAACAGGTCTATTCTGAAGGTCAATAAAGCACACATCCTGCAGTCTTCTGAAAATTTTTGATATCAAGCTCGTGTTGATGTCCAAAGCTCGTGCAATTCTTCGCCGGAGGCCATCTTGAGCGTTACCAAAGGCAGGTTCGGAAATTCAGCGAAGAAGCTATCACTTCTTAGGCTTCTTCCTTTTCTGCATCCGCTGCAACGCCTTTTAAACCGAACGAAAAGTTATTTTTGATATTCGAAGGTGACAGACCGCAAACAATTGTTGCTTCTAAAAATATCTGCGTGTAATAACTGTTCATCAGTAGGATACCTAAAATGTGTGCAATTCCACAATTGGTTTCGGCTCCATCAAATCCTATACCAATTGCAGAACATTTTAGGAGGAGCCACCCACACTGTGAGCACAGTTATTGACAACACGTATTAGCAAGGAAAACAACGTAAAATAATAGGAGTACGTTAAATAACGAACTATGCACACGTAAACCAAACAACGAACTAAGCACACGTAAACTAAATAAGCAAGCGCGCGCACAACTTTAGGAAAATTGCGCGCGCACATTTGCATAAAAATGTAATGAATAGAAGCAACAAGGATCTCAAATTTGGGCGTCAGGATAATATAAAGGATATAATCTCATCTCTGGATTGCTAATCTCATCTCCTGTAGTGTAGCACCATACTTCTCAACGATAGCACCGTGGCGTTTCAAGAATTTAGTTAACGATTTACGAAGCAGCGTAGATTTGAAGCCTTGATGAAGGAGATGTGATGAAAGTCGGTGAAGTCTATCAATAAAATCCAGTTTCGATGTGCAAAGTCTAGCATATCTCACTAATTGAGATATGAAAACACCATAGGCCGGATTGGCGGGAATGTTGCTGTCCATGTGAGGAAAATTGACAATCCGAAATGAGAAGTCATCCCTCTTATCGTAGACACTGAGATGAAAAGGAGTGTTGTTATCACCATTCCTAATTCTTGTGTCTAGATAACAAACTTCATTTGATGTCAAGGTAGTGTCCTTTAGTTCCAGTTCCGACGGGTAAATAGCGCTGATGTAATTTCCGAAATTCTCATTGTTGACGCTGAATAAATCATCAATGTATCGAAAGGTGTTGCTAAATTGGACGGCTATGGTTTTATCTCGTTTCAATGTTCTAAGCATGAAATCATACTCAAAGGTGTGAAGGAACAGATCAGCTAGCAAAGGTGCGCTGTTAGTGCCCATTGGTATTCCAATAACTTGTCGAAAAACTGAGTTTCCAAAGCGAACGTAGATGTTGTCGATAAGAAAGTCGATAGCGAGGCACAGTTCCCTACATCAGGGGCACCCAACGAGCTAAATCAACCAAAAGCTGTAGAAAGGCATTTTTAGGTGCCTTATGGTGTTTGAAGTCTGTTTAAAGCGATGTTTTTATAAGCTAGAAAAAGTTCATCTTTTCGGATTCCCTAGCTGAAATTTCAATTGCCCGAAAATGTTAGGGAACAAAATCTTCCTATGAGAAAATGCAAGCTGAAATGAACTTTCCACGAACTTCCTAGAGAACTATTTTCTTTCCGAAAATGCTAGCTGACGTTTTTGATTGCCAAAATCAGCCCTCATGACCTTTCCGAAAACCTCAGGGGCTAATATTTCCCAATTTCGAATCTTTTAGGCCACGTTTTAGTTACGAAAATCCGAGTGCACTCTTTAATAGACACCGAAAGCGCAAGGCGAACTACCCTCCACCGAACAGATGTCTACCGAAACTTGTCGTTGGGTGCCCCTGCTACATGAGAAGTAAGTGTATTTCGTAGACTTCCTATCATTAGCCCAGAAAGTGTGGAAATTATTGGTTGCTATGAAACTTTTTCCTCTTGTGTGAAAAACTCTTTCGAGCAGATCATGAAGTTGATGTTTAAGTTTGGCGTGTGGAAGGCTAGTATATAGAGTGGAAAAGTCCCAAGTACTCATCTCATTGAGCGGAAGTTGTTTTTCCTGCAATGTGCGAATTACGTCCAACGAATTGTTTATAATCCACATACAGTTAACACCAGTTCTTTCCAAAATAGTTTTGCAGTACGAAGTACAGTGACTCTTGACTAGTTTAAGGCATTCGGTAATTAATTTGGAGATCTTAGTAGTGGTGCATGAACTCGAACCTGCAATAAATCTTGCTTTGTATGGTGTCTTGTGAAGTTTTGGTATCCAATATATTTGTGGCAATTTTTTTTCTTTCTGTTTCAAGGTGATGTGGAATTCGTTTTTTAACATCGTGGTGTGGGTCCATATAATATCATCAACTGTGACATTTTGACTTTCGTATGTAGAATTAATAATACTGCCGGAATTAATGCCAAGTTAGCTGAAGTTATAGCTGAAGTTGAGAGGGTGATTGATTAGAGTATCTCCTGCGATGTGTGAGAAACTAGTTGCGAATTTGAAATGAAGCTAGAGTCGGTCGCAGGTGACCCAGACAATTTTTCCGTTTTTAAATTGAGCTAACTGCGGGCTGTGACACCTACATCAATTTGTATACGCCGGCCGAGAATCGAAAGCAATACCACAATTTTGAATTGTTTATTAGCCTTACTTCGTAAACCTGACATCTGAGCTGAAGTTTGGCCAATGAATAGTTGTTTAAGACTCACATAAGAAACAACCTACCTAAGAAAGCCGTCGGAATGATTGCCGTTCTTCTTTGAGAGTTCCATGGCTTGATTACACTGAGCACAATAAAGTGAATCTGCGAGCAAATACCGCCTTTGAAGCCAATTGATGAGCACTGACCGTGACCCTCTTTCCAGATCAATAAGTTCGTTTAAATCCATTTCCTTCAAATGTTCTGAAGGGCCCTGAAGAGTTATGCAACGTGTTTGAGATCAAAACGGGTGATGAATTCTGACAACTGTCCATTCCATAGGCAAGTCGAGGTTCAGGGTAATAATTTGCATTTTCCTTTGTTTTCGACAAAAGAAAATGCAATTATTCCCCTGAACCTCGACTTGGTTATTTTGTTCGCCCACAATTCGAAACTAGCCTTATTGTTGAAGCATGCATTTTAATTGATGAATAATCAGTAAACGCATAACTGCGAAGATCAATATCCATTACATTTGAAATAACTGGAATGAATTCACACCAGGCTGACTTCACACCTTTTAAAGACAGGCATGCAGGAAGGTGCAACAGGGTTCTACACTTATTGCCCTTATTTTATGACTGGGTGGGTCACTTGAGCTTACGCGATCAACACGCAAGTTCGTGAGTCATCCTGTGGACACAAACCGCGTTAGCTGTTGATTGGCTCACACTTGACAGCTGTCAGACGCGGTTTTGTTGCACGAACATTGAATGACCATATATGTAACTAACTTGGCCAATATTCCATAGCATGCATTGCAGCTTGGCGCCTATAAACCTGTCGCTTCGAGATCCGTGTTTCCCAACTCTTAGGGTGCGGCATACTGACCTGATCACTCGTTAGCTTTGAAGGCTCCCAACGAACGAACTACAAGATGAAAACCCTGTTTGCTCTGGCTTTTCTCTTTTATATCTCTGTTGGTAAGTTACTGATTTCCGCGTTTTTTGTTTAAACCTTTTTCATGAAGGAAATCAAGTTAAGTTTAGACCCTCACGGGAGGAGTAATCAATGCTGTAATATACCCGTGAATGATGAATATGTGATAATGAATATATGATTTTCAGATGTTTGAACTGCGTATCAAAGAATGAATATGTGAACGATCATCGTAGTTATGAACACTACTTAAGCAGCAGTGGTATATTACGAACCAACAAGCTCCCAGTTAGCTTGTTAGCTCAGTTGGTAGAGCACTACACCGGTATCGCAGAGGTATACGCCGGCCGAGAATCGAAAGCAATACCACAATTTTGAATTGTTTATTAGCCTTACTTCGTAAACCTGACATCTAAGCTGAAGTTTGGCCCATGGATAGTTTTTTAAGAGTCACATAAGAAACGACCTACTTCAGAAAGCCGTCGGAATGATTGCCGTTCTTCTTTGTGAGTTCCATGGCTTGATTACACTGAGCAAAATAAAGTGAATCTGCGAGCAAACACCGCCTTTGAAGCCAATTGATGAGCACTGACCGTGACCCTCTTTCCAGATCAATAAGTTCGTTTAAATCCATTTCCTGCAAATGTTCTGAAGGCCCCGGGAGTGTTTTATCGGGTTATAAAACCACGATACGAAGCCGAGTGGTTTTATAACCCGATAAAACACGACCCGGGAGTTTATTGAATGGCTTCAAAAGCAAAAATCTCTAGGAAATATGCTTGTTGGTTTAGCGTACTGGACCCAGTTGCTTGAAGCATGGTTAGCGCTAACCAGGGTTAAATACCTTGACAACCTATAGGTTTTAATACATCTTAACCAATGGTTAGCACTAACCGTGCTTCGAGCAAGTCAGCCCTGGTGTGATAATTTTGTTTTCGAGTTACACAAAAGAATTTGAAGAAGTAAGCACGTATTACGTGGAGTCGCCCTGGGAATTATTGTGAGAATTATCATTGTATGGTTTTGGGATTGTATCACTAATTAATGACACACCAAAAACCACATGGCTTCGAACCGAACCTTTCGTGAGCCAAAAAGCGCGGAGGAAGAAAGTGAAATATTGGAAAATGCTGTCTCAAAGTCGGCCCGTTCGTTAAAACAATGGGCGATGAAGATTTCTGTGGAGTAGTAGGCCGGAAGAACAAATAACAAAGCCTGCAAGGAAGAAAGCGGATCTGCTGTGGAAACTTCTCCAATTCAAGATTTGGAAACGAACATTTGCGACATGACGGCAGTCTCTTTTGGCTGACGAAGTTCATCATGGAAGTATGCAAAGACACAGGAGAAACTTACCCTCCACGAGCGCTATAGTGTCAGCACCGAAATGTTTACAAGATCTGTGTTCAATAACTGTAAGTTCAATATTGTACAGAAATAGTTTATGTACTGTACCATATTACCTAATACACTATTCGTAAATGTTCACTTTGGAATAAAGAAATTGAATATTGCATCAAAGTAGTTTTGTTTATAATTCCTGTTTATTCCGCTGGCCTTTACACTATTTCACCTTCTTAAAGCTGTTTTATAAAACGTCATCCTTGTTAGTATTCTTTACATAAAGAATGCTAATGAGGACAAAATTTTTATATAGAGAATATCAATGAAGCAAAATACAATCAGCCCCGCTACCCCCAGGACTGAAATCAAATGCCGCCCCCAGGCTTTTTAGTTTGACAGTGTTTTGCCGGTGTTTAAAACACGAGCACGTGACCAATTTTGAATGGATGTGATAGGTTGTTGAGCTAATGAATTATTAATAAGTATTTGAAATCATGTGCAGTTCTCTTTAGGTTTGTTATAAGCTGCAAAACTAACCGGAGCATGGTCAACGTTAATCATTCATTCACGTATGTTCCAGTTGGCTTGTTAGCTCAGTTGGTAGAGCGCTGAACCGGTTTCGCAGAGATCGTGGGTTTGATTCCCGTATAAGCCTGATTTTTTTCTTTTTCAGGCTTAAATGGCCGTTTTTATGCTAGAGACGTTAAAGTCGTCTTGATACGACTTTAACGTCTAGTATAAAAACGTTAAATAAGACAGAAGCATTTAACGTCTGACGACTTTAACGTCTTCAGTTCATTTAAGTGCGACGTTTAGACGCACTTATCAGACGACTTTAACGTCTCAGACGTTAAATTCGTCTAGTACAAAAACAGGACGACCTAATTGGGACGCATTTAGCTCTGAATTCCTTTGTTAATCAGCACTTCGTTCCTTCCTTGCTCTCTTGATCGTCACGGCGGACAAACCAAGTGCTTCGGCAATATCTATTTCCTCGTCCATCGCCTAAAAAACCGCTTCCTCGGATGATTTTTTGTGTCAAAAACATTTGCATCTCCATTTCTTTTCTTCGTTGACGACGTCGAGAAGTTATATTTCAGAATCTGCAATTCCGCTATGTTTATTTGGTCTTACATTCGCGCGTTTGAAGTTTATTTGGCGCCGCGTTTACTCGCGCCTATCGTCCAGTCCGAGAATGGAACCCAGTCTATTTTTAGAAAAATCTTGTTTTTTCTGTTAGGTCGTCTACTTTTATGCGTCCCGTTTTTATACCAGACGGCTTTAACGTCTCAGACGTTAAATGCGTCTGGATGACTTTAACCGTCTCTAGCATAACAACGGCCAATTTCACAACTGCTTAAGTGTTGATAACTGCGAAGATCATTTACATGTATATATTTGAAATAAATGGAATGACTTCACACTTTGTAAAGACAAGCAGGAAAGTGCAACGGGGTTCTACACTTACTACGTTTTATTTTAATATGACGATTTTTATGGGCGCTCTTGAATATAGAATCTGATAACCTGCTAACCCACCGAATCCGATATATTTTCCAAATCTCTGATAGTCAAACTCATTATACGACTATCAAAAAACTGAACCTGTCTTCCATCGTGTAATGACACGGACGTTTACGCTTTCAGATAGCTAACACACTGCACAATCGTTTTACATTACAGTTTGGAACAAGACTGATATTAGGAATTCATTCGCCTTTTGTTAGCTTGTGCGCTGAATGAGTGTGTAAACAGGAAAAAGAAACTCCTTGTTGAACAATCAAAGGTTGTTATTTTTAGGTCATCCAGGTCTAAACTGAAAAGCATCAGCACCTACACTATAAAAGTAATGGTTGCATTTCATGACTGGGTGGGTCACTTGAGCGTACGCGATCAACACGCAAGTTCTTGAGTCATGCTGTCGACACAAACCGCGTTAGTTGTTGATTGGTTCACACTTGACAGCTGCCAGTCACTTTTTTCTTGAATGAACATCGTGTAATGACACGGACGTTTACGCTTTCAGATAGCTAACACACTGCACAATCGTTTTACATTACAGTTTGGAACAAGACTGATAATAGGAATTCATTCGCCTTTTGTTAGCTTGTGCGCTGAATGAGTGTGTAAACAGGAAAAAGAAACTCCTTGTTGAACAATCAAAGGTTGTTGTTTTTAGGTCATCCAGGTCTAAACTGAAAAGCATCAGCACCTACACTATAAAAATAATGGTTGCATTTCATGACTGGGTGGGTCACTTGAGCTTACGCGATCAACACGCAAGTTCTTGAGTCATGCTGTCGACACAAACCGCGTTAGTTGTTGATTGGTTCACACTTGACAGCTGCCAGTCACTTTTTTCTTGAATGAACATTGAATGACCATATATGTAATTACATTGGCCAATATTCTATAGCATGCATTGCAGCTTGGCGCCTATAAACCTGTGGCTTCGAGTTCCGTGTCTCACAACTCTAGGATGCGGCATACCGACCTGATCGCTCGTTAGCTTTGAAGGCTCCCAACGAACGAACTACAAGATGAAAGCCCTGTTTGCTCTGGCTTTTCTCTTTTGCATCTCTGTTAGTAAGTTACTGATTTCCACTTTTTTTTGTTAAGTCTTTTTCATGAAGGAAATTAAGTTTAGACCCTCACGGAAGGAGTAATCAATGCCGAACTTGAAGTCTGGATCATTGTTAAATTCTTCAACATTTCACTGACACCGACAGTTTTCTCACTAACATTTGTTGCTGACTGAAAACTAATCAGAGGTTTCTTAAAAAGATAATTGTAGCTTTGACCGAGGTAGCTTCACAGTTTTGCGTATCTCTATCCTGACTTAATTCCTCAGCTTTTGTTCAAGTTAAACGCTGATTAAGGGTTTACTGTAGCCAATCCGTTCATTCATCTTTCCTCACCTTCTAGAAACCTAACTTCTCAACAATTCAGTTTCTTACTGGCAAACAAATTGACAATTCAACAAAACCTAGTACCTTACTTGTTTGTCAATTTAAAGGTTCCATTTTATGAACATATGGACGCCCAATCGTTTGGAGAGCAAGCCTAGTTGATACACACTGACTCACTCACTTGGTCGCCCGAAGGCGGGCAACCACTAGCTCTTTCCACAGCCTCTTATCAGCTATCAGTGCAGCAATCTCACATGCATCGAATGCCCCAGTATCCCTCTTAAGAGTGTCAATATAGGTAGTTGATACAACAACGGTATTTTCACCGGTCTGGATAAAAGCAGACAAACCAGAACACGTAATAAAACTAAGATTAAAGCTAAGGAAAAATCATAAATATATAACAAAAAAGGTAAATAAATAAAACTAAAACTAAAACTGACATATGTTTAAGTTCAGCGTATTTCAACTGTTACATATGGGAAACACTCCGACACCTCTCGGTACGCGTTCGCGAGCAATTATACAAGAACCTGGGGTCTGGTGAATAGTCGTGACGTCACTCTGTGCACTCGGTGTAGTGCGTTACTGTTTTTATGAGTTCCGTGTAACAAAAATGACGGAGGACTACCAAGATTCACTATCAGGACCAAAAGCTTCCAAAAACATTTAGGGTCTACGCTTTTTCGCCTTCTCTGCCATGTTTCAACGAATCTTTACAATATTTGAAAGTATTTAAATCATGCCCAGTTCTCTTTAGCTTTGTTATAAGCTGCAAAACTAACCGGAGTCATGGTCAATGTTAATCATCCATTCACGTCTGTTCCAGTTGGCTTGTTAGCTCAGTTGGTACAGCGCTGAAGCGGCATCGCAGAGGTCGTGGGTTCGATTCCCGTACAAGCCTGATTTTTTTCCTTTCCCAGGCTTTAATTTCACTATTACTTAAGTCGGTGTTCATAACTGCGAAGATCATTCACATATTCATTACATTTGAAATAACTGGAACGACTTGACACTTTTAAAGACAAACAAGAAGGTGCAACAGGGTTCTACTCTTATGGCCCTAATCTCAGGCCAAAAATATAAACTACGTTTTATTTAAGATGACGATTTTTATGGGTGCTCTTGAATATAAAATCTGATAACTTGCCAACCCACCAAATGCGATATATTTTCCAAATGATAGTCAAACTCATTGTACGACTATCAACAAACTGAACCTGTCCTTCATCGTGTAATAACTCTGACATTTACGTTTTTAGGTTGTTAACAGCTGTGTAATCGTGTTACATTACAGTTTGGAACAAGACTGATATTAGGAATTCATTCGCCCTTTGTAATCTTGTGCGCTGAATGAGTGTGCTGACAGGGAGAAGAAAGTCGTTATTGAGCTATCAAAGGTTATTATTTTAAGGTCATTAAGGTCTAAACTGAAACGCATCAGGACGTACACTATAAATATAATGGCACCATTTCATACCCGGGTGGGTCAGTTGAGCTTACGCGATCAACACACAAGTTCCTGAGTCATGCTGTCGACATAAACCGCGTTAGTTGGTGATTGGTTCACAGTACGTAGCTGCCAGTCACTGTCACTTTTTTCGTGGATGAACATTGAATGACCATATATGTTATTACTTTGGCCAATATTCCATAGCATGCATTGCAGCTTAGCGCCTATAAACAGGTCGCTTCGAGTTCCGTGTTTCACAACTCTAGGGTGCGGCATACCGACCTAGCTGATCACTCGTTAGCTTTGAAGGCTCCCAACGAACGAATTACAAGAAGAAAACACTGTTTGCTCTGGCTTTTCTCTTTTGTATCTCTGTCGGCAATTTACTGATTTCCACGTTTTTTGTGTAAGCCTTTTTCATGAAGGAAATTAAGTTTAGACCCTCACGTGAGGAGTAATCAATGCTGAACTTGAAATCTGGATCATAGTTGAACTCTTCAACATTTCACTGCCACGGCTTCCTCACTAACATTTGTTGTGGACTAAAAATTAATCAGGGCTTTCTTATAAAGATAATCAGTTTAGCTTTGAGCGAGGTAGCTTCACAGTTTTTCGTATCTCTGTCTTCACTTAAGTCCTCAGCTTTCGTTCAAGTTAAACGCCGATTAAGGGTTTTCTGTAGTTATTCCTTTCATTCTTCTTTCCAAGAGATGTATACCATGAATAAGCGCAGATTTAATTTTTTTGGCGTCGATATTCTAATAAAAAATAAAAACCACTTTATGAGACCATTGCTGCTTCATATTACCATTTGGGAAGTTAAAGGAGCACGAAACGCAAAGACCGGGCCCGTTTAGGGGGCCTGGGGACAAGCTGGGAACGTCCGTTTTACGGGAAACTGACCCGTACGACCACACCTAAAATTTTGTCTGTTTAACCGTTACTTACCAAGGAACATTCTTACAAACTAAAAAAAAAAATCTGCAAGGCAGTTTTTTTTTTAATTAATGAAGAAGTCAAAAATCGAATACAAAAAAATTTAGCTTTCGGATTTTGACCATTTTTGTTCTGTAGGTCTGTCTTGGTCCTATTTATGTTTCCTGAAATTTTGAGGATAGTTCGTACGGCTACTTTGCGAGAAATTTAGCGCAGAGGGGACTTTTCGCAGCCTTGGACCAGAATAGCAATACGCATGCGTACATATCTGGGGAAAATCCCTAGCGCGGCACACGCGTGTTTTTTTTTTTTTCGAACGAATTGAGGATTTTCGGGTTATTGAATCGCATAAAAGGTTTCAGACGGAAGAAAAAGTGAATTTTTGCTGAATTACCATTCATTACTTGACTATGGTACTCATTTCTTCTGGCATGGCTTTACAAAACTCCAACGCTCGCCTAAAAGATTCTACAAGTACGAAAATGAAAGCGACAAAAGGCAATGCTACGCGAACGATTTTTACAGCGCTAACCAGTCACACGCGCCCTCCAACGATTTTTTCCCATTTTCGAAAACTAAGTTTTGGCGGACGTCAATCAAATGTTTCCATGACAATATAGTCCTCGTTTCGTGTCAGTTTCACGGCCATGTTCAATCGTCGTTGTGATCAGGTATATAAATCGTTCAGTTATTTATACAGACAAAGTCGTTTTCAGTTTAACTCGTTGAGATGGAGGATTATGGAGGATTATTATGTCAAGACAACAACATGGTCTGCCTTCAATCACATAGCATGCAGACACACATTTTGGGAGCAAAACGTTTGTGAAGAAGGCGATTCGATTGTACGTAAACACTGGAGCCGTCTGTACGGGTCCGCAAATGATCCCAGAACCGCAAATGATCCCGGACCGCAAATGATCCCCATATTGCACCATATTGCACCATATTGGACCGCAAATGGTCCCGAGCAAAAAATAAGGAATGGCATGGATAGTGAAATGAAAGGGAATTGGCATGAATTGCGATTATTTTTATGAAAACATTAAATCGTGGCTCACGACTATCATCATTTATTTTAAAAAGGTAAACGTGGTCACACAATCAGACACAATGGCCGTTTTTTGTTAGGGACGTTAAAGTCGTCTCCAGACAACTAACGTCTAGTATAAAAACTGTAAATAAGACAGACGCATTTAACGTCTGACGACTTTAACGTCTTCATTTAAGTGCGTCGTTTAGACGCACTTATCAGACGACTTTAAAGTCTCAGACGTTAAATGCGTCTAGTATAAAAACGGGACGACGTAACTGGGACGCATTTTGCTCTGAACTCCTTTGTTAATCAGCGCTTCGTTCCTTCCTTGCTTTTCTTGGTCGCCACGGCACACAAGCCAAGTGCTTTGGCCATATCTATTTCCTCGTCCATCGCCTGAAAATGCCGCTTCTTCGACTGTTTTTCTTTGTCAAAAACATTTGCATCTCCATTTCTTGTCTTTCTTGACGACGCCGAGAATTAGACTCCTGAAGCTGCAATTCCGCCATGTTTATTAGTTGGTACATTCACGCGTTTGGCGCCGAGTTTCCTCGTACCTATTGTCCTCCGAGACTAGAACCCAGCCTTTTCTTTTCTTTTCTTTTCTTTTGTTTTTTTAGAAAAATCTTGGGTTTTTTTCTGTTAAGTCCTCTACTTTAGTGCGCTCCACTCATGTCCAATATACACAAACTGATAAAGTCTGTCAAACGATCCGTACGGACTGTACAGACTGTCAAAGGATAAGTCGGTCCGTAGACGGTCCGTTAATTATATGCACATCTACACAAACTGATACAGTCCGTCAAACGATCCGTACGGACTGTACAGACTGTCAAAGAATAAGTTGGTCCATAGACGGTCCGTTAATCATATGCGCATCTGTGGGGGCCGGTGAAAGCTAATAACGATCCGTGCGGACTGTACAGATCGTCAAAGGATAAGTCGGTCCGTATAGAGACCGATAATTGTATACTACAGGCTAAACAGATGTATGCCTGACGTTCTTAAAGCTAGCCGAAAAGTTCCCGTTGTAGGAAATCCAGGGCAAAACAAGCAGACTAAACACATGTATTCCTCGTTCTTAAAGCTCCACCGACAAGTCGCTCGTTGTACGAAAGGAGCTAACGGAGCGAAGGAAATGCAGGGCGAAACAAACAGACTAAACACATGTATGCCTCGTTCTTAAAGCTCGGCCGACAAGTCCCTCGTGACGAAAGGAGCTAACGGACCGAAGGAAATGCACGGCGAAACAAACAGACTAAACACAAGTATGCCTCGTTCTTAAGGCTCCACCGACAAGTCGCTCGTTGTACTCGAAAGGAGCTAACGGACTGAAGGAAATGCACGGCGAAACAAACAGACTAATGCACATGTCATCGGCTTCCCCGTGGGGTCGACCCCCGGGCTAACCAGGGGGATTGTAAAATCAGTCAAGCAAACTTGAGGAATTTCCTCGGGGGTCGGAGAATCTCTCAAAATAAAGTCCCGTGGGTGAGGTGTCTCTCAGCTGAAAATCCCCGTGACATCCTTTTCAAACTTGTGAATTCCCCCACCCCCTAATCGTTGATCGTAAAACAATGTCAAGATTTTCCCCTACCCTCGGGCAAAGAATCCCATTCATCTTCTTGGATTACCCCACATATCTCCCTGGTTGGCCCGGGGGTCGACCCCACGGGGAAACCGATGACATGTGCATAAACACATGTATGCCTCGTTCTTGAAGCTCCAACGACAAGTCGCTCGTTGTACGAAAGGAGCTAACGGACCGAAGGAAATGCACGGCGAAACAAACAGAATAAACACATGCCGCCAATTCCCTCGTTGTAGTAATTGAGGGAAAAAAAAGAGACTTTAAGCTAGCCGACGAGTCCCTCGATAGTCCCTCGTTGTAGGAAGGAATGCGAACTCGTACGCTCGATTTCTATCGCGTGTGCGCCAAGTCCCTCGTTATAGTAAATGCAGAGTATAACATACTTTAAGCTAGCCGACAAGTCCTCGTTGAAGGAAATGCAGTGGAAAACAAACAGACTAAACACAAGTACGCCTCGCGTTCTTAAAGTGTGGAGTCGAATTGTCGCGCCGTGGCGTTTCAAAAACCGGCAATGAAGCCACAGTAGTGACTTTCATGGGGTAAAAGGCATCTCCACTGATCACGCGCAACAACTGCCTTCTTTCATCTGAGACCTCTTTTGTGCACAAGAAGCAAATTCTTTTACGATATACATTTAGTTGCCATTATCGAGTCGCTCGTATATTTATCGAGTCGCTCGTATATTTAGTTGCCATTATCGAATTGATTCAGTCAGAGGGTAAGACAACCTATTTCAATTTTACACGTGTATGGTAGAGTAATTGTCGGCCTTGTTAAAATCACTTTATTGTGCTATTGTGCAATTGCCAGTTTGCCAAGCCTATCTTTTTGTCGCATTTCAGCGGTTTTTAAATGACACACTGCAATTGGAGATTTGTCACACTTTATTGCCAACAAAACGACAAAACACTTGAAATTTTCTAAGTCCCTCTAATGAGATGCACTTTTCAGTCCGTATACGGACCGACTTCCTATTTTACGGTCTGTACAAACTGTACGGACCGTCAACATGTTTGACCGGCAACATCCACGATAGAACACTTAAAAGTCCCGCTAATGATATGCATTTTTCAGTCCGTATACCGTCCTGCTTGTGTCAATTTACAGAGATTTTAAAATACTATACTTGTGTCGATTTACAGAGATTTTACTGGATAATATAACCATAGAAAATCTTTGTAAATGTCAAATTTACAAACATTCTTCAGAGATTTTGTTAAGTCTGTAAACTTTTCAGTTTTACTTCTTATTTCAGCAGTTAAATTTCATAATCATTTCATAAACATTCTAAAAAGGAATATCACAAAGAGTGTATAAAATATCTATAAAAATTAAAAGTAGGTCAGATTTGAACTCTCATAAAAAGTCTGTAAATTTAAGATTCACAGACATTTCATTAACTCTGTAAATGTTCCAGATTTTCCAGTGCTAAACATTCGATTTCCATCTTTATCACTGTCAAATATAGTTTTCAGGCATACCAGTTTTCTCTGTTATCAGTTGATGTCTTACATGAGACATTTAATTTTCTTGTTGTTTTCAAAAACATTGTAATAAAAATTACTTTTCTTTTGTATCAAGACAAAAGGATATGATTTTATTCACATTGAATGTATTTTTGGTCATTAACTAAAAATCAAAGAAAAACATCAAGTCTCCATGTCATTTGGTTGGTAAACCAACAGAAAGCATGTATGAGACCATTAATTCAAATTTTTATAATTAAAACACTTTTTAGTTGTAATAATGCTTCACACATGTCCTTTTTTCACCCTTGCCAGAAAGGTGGTTCATAAAATTATTCATTTGTTCAGGTAAAGGAAATTTGAGAGGTTTCAAGTTTTGTTTTTCATTTTTACTTTTGGCAATATTTTCTTCCTGAGATGCTGCAAGTGTCAAGCACAGGACATAGAGTAGTAGAGCTGCTCTTTGCACAGACTATTTTAGCTCTTGCCAGTAGGGAATCAACACTGGTAGAAATGAGCTTCCATATGCCTGGCCCTAAAAATTGATCATAGTGAGTATCTTATCACATTTACATGGGAATCACCCTTGGGGTGTTAATATACTGACTCTTTGGTGTACACTTACTGAGGAGTAAATTTTACTTGTTAACAAGGTTTGTGAATTATCTACATTCAAAACAAGAGCCAGGTACAGGTAAATAATTGATAAATACAGGTGACTGCAGCTTAAATGTAACAAAAATTGGTTCAATTTTTATGGCAAAGGAATTTTTGCAAACCCCATGAAAATTCCTGTTTTTTTTTTAACCTCACTGGTGTGAAAATATTCGTTTCACATTTATTTATTTATTTATTTGCCATTTTCACAATATTTACTTTTAATACACCTAAGTTAGTGGCGAGGAGACCTCAGGAAACCACAAGGCTTATAGGAGAGGCCACCTCGAAGGATAATATATAAGTATAATTTGGTGCTGTGTGAGTGCGGCATGACAGATTCAGGATTGTTTAAATAAAAATTCTAACATTTTTTTCTTGAAGGTAAGAAAACTTGCTGAACAGGTAATTGAAGTAGGGAGAGAATTCCAAATCATAGGACCTTGAAAGAGAATTGTAAATTGCTTAATGTTTGTACGACAGAAATGAGGGCGGTAACATCCAGCCGTCCTGGTGCCATAATTATGAATTTCACTACTTGTCTCAAACAAGTTGAGGAACATTGGAGGCAACAATTGATTATGATAGTAAAACATAAACTTAGCTATTTGAAATGAGTTCACTTGAAAAATATCAAGGATACCCAATTTAGCAAACAATGGAGCAGAATGTGCTCGATAATCGGAATTGGTGATGGCTCGCACAGCACGCTTTTGCAGAATGAAAATCCTATTTAAGTTGGACACATACGTGGACGACCAAGAAGAGTTACAATAGGTGATATAGGGATACATTAATGCGTAGTACAGAGATAATTTGGTTTTTACTGATAGGTAGAATCGGGCCCTGAATATTATACCAACTGACTTAGAAATCTGTTTAGAGACATAGCTAATGTGGTGTTTCCAAGTGAGGTGCTAGTCCACGTATATTCCTAGAAACTTAGTTACGTTAGTCTGTTCCAGAGAATGATTTCCAAAAAAAAGAGAGAGATTACAATTAAGTTTCTTTTGTCTCGACTTAAAGATGACATAACAAGTTTTTTTTACATTGACAGAGAGCTTATTACTTTTCAACCACATGTCATAGTTACACAATTCATCATTTAAAACAGATTGCAACTCAATGGGGTCAGAGTGAGAATAAAAAATACTTGTGTCGTCAGCAAAAAGTAAAGGCTGAGTTAATTTAGAGGCGTTAGGAAGATCATTTATATATAGTAGAAAAAATAAAGGACCCAAAATGGAACCTTGAGGGACGCCACACTTGATGGTCTCCATTGAGGAACAGGCTAGATTAAATTGAACAAATTGTTGGCGGCAAGAAAAATAGCTTTTAATCCACTGCAGAGCCACACCACGGATACCATAATGTTCCAACTTGGTGAACAGAATTTGATGATTAAGAGTGTCAAATGCTTTGGAAAGATCTAAAAACACCCCTGCAGTAGTTTCATGTCGATCAGTTGCGGAGGAAATTTTATTAATGAGATGAGTTAATGCGAAGGAAGTTGAATAATTTTTCCGAAAACCAAACTGATAACAATATAAAATTTCGTATTTTTCAACAAACTCTATTATCCTGTTATACATAACTCTTTCGAAAAATTTCGAAAAATTTGGTAATAAGGAAATTGGTCTATAATTCACAAAAAGACCGGGATCGTCTACTTTATAGATGGGAATCACTTTGGCAATTTTCAGTTTATCCGGAAAAATACCTTTAGAAAATGAGAAATTAATAGTGTCCATCAGAGGTGCAGAAATGAAGTGAAAAGAATTTTTGATCACGTGCATTGGGATGTTGTCATAGCCCGGGGCTTTCTTCGGTGCAAATGAACTGCAGATATCTTCCAGTTCATTAATAGAAGTTGGAGTTAGGGTGATAGGTGAGTTGTTATTGCCAGTGAGGAAAGAACGAAAGGAACAATTAACTGAGGGTATAGAATTTGCCAAATTGGGACCAATATTAGTGAAATATTTGCAAAATTTATCAGCAATCTCAGCGGGATCCGTTATAGTACTGTTCTCTGACTTAAATGACGAGGGCAAAGAGGACTTACTCTTTCGTTTGTTGATAACTTCGTGCAACAGTTTCCAAGTTTGTTTAAGATCTTTTTTCGCACTCTCAAACCGATTGTCATAATATGAGCGCTTGGCGACGCGAATTAAATGATTCAGTTTGTTTTTGTATGCTTTATAGTGCGATTCGCAGGATCTATTAGATGACCGGATTAATCGTTTGTAGAGTCTATTCTTCTCCTTAATAGATTTGAGGAGGCCAGGGGTTAACCAAGGGGAGCCGAGTTTTCTTAACTGTCTATTTGTGATGGCCTTCAACGGGAAGCAGGCGTTGAAAAGTCTGGAATATTCATTGATAAAGCCGTTGTAAGATTCATTTGCGTCATCCTCGTTAAGAAAAGTGGACCAATATGTGTGAGAAAGAGAATCATTGAATTTCTTAATGTTGTCTTCATTAAAAGAGCGCTTGAAAATTTTCTTTACTCCAACGTGCGGAGTAATTTCATCATGAAAATACGCAAAGACGGGAAGATGATCGGATAAATCATTTAGGGCAATTCCATTGAACACATTTTTTGAAAGATGGTTGGTGAATATGTTGTCAATTAATGTCGCAGAGTGAGAAGTAAGACGCGTTGGATTCGAAATGAGTGGAAAAAATGCGTGTGAAAATAAACATTATTTTAGTCTTCATGAAAAATCATGAGCCAATGTTGATAGGCTGTACTTGCCTAGGAATTTTGTAAAACTACTGTACAGCATATACCTTGGCCACAGAATTGGCATTTGTCGAGATCTTTTTGAAGTTTTCTCAGGTCACAAATTCTGTATCCTGTCAAGCTAGGGTACTGTTGAGGTAGGTTGATGTAGCTTTTTCTTGTTCTTTAGGCGGTTGGCCTTACTCCTGGTGATATGGCTCCAAGACAGTAGTAATATTTAAATGTAGGTGGAACTTGCAGTTACTCTAGTATTGAGTATGTTATTAATAACGCTTTCAAAATTGTTTAGAGCATTCAAACTCAGCTGTCATCGACAATGATTTATAGTAAAATTATTTGGAAACAATGTCATGTTTGAAACCTCTTCACTACCGACTAAATAGCTGTTACATGTGACAATGATGTCCAACATCAATGGCCTCCATAGTGAAGCTACTCACCTGGCTATCTGTTGGTTCCTCGTCTCTTCCAGGGATTTTTTTTGTTTAGCTGGAGGTTCGGCATTTATATCCTTACTCGCCCGTAAGGAACGCATTTTATCGGCGACTTTTCGCTTCTTCTCTAAACGACACTTTGTTAGAGCATGGTCCGGGTCGTTCTCCTCTCCGGCTGCATGTGCTACTTTGTGTCTGAACAAGCCAAGACGAGATGCCAGAGAAGTTACAGCAGATATTAGCCAAAAGGAAGGAAGTGAACATGTACTTTCATAATTGTTTCGTTGGTCCGACGACATAGCGTCTCCGCTCGTGTTACTCAAAACAGCGTTGTCAAGAAAACACAATTTTCTTGACCGTAGAATACTACGGTTTCTAAGCAGGAACTTTTTATCTACTCTCTCTCTCTCTCTTGACGAACATTCTGCTCTCTTGAAAAGACTGAAACGGGAAACTAATGGAAAATTTTTTCTTACGAGCGCAATGTTTATTGTTTTTGTACACAAAATTTGTGCCCACAACAAATGTTTCCTAGCTTGGCGCAGCATGGAAACACAACATTTGCGTTGTGTCCGGCTCGTTTGTTCACCCAAGAAACATCATGAGCAATAATGTCTCCGCAACAATGTGTCCTCGTTTGCCAGGGCCTTTACAGTAAATTTATAGTTCGGATGATAGGCAAGCACACGCGCGCGCAACAAAACGAACACGAATAAATGAAACTAAGATTAAAACTAAGGAAAAATAAATCTAGACAAAAAAAGGAAATAAATAAAACTAAAACTAAAACATATGTTTCAGTTCAGCGTGTTTCAACTGTTACATCGGAGAAACACCCCGACACCTCTCGGTACGCATTCGCGTGCATTTGGAAAGGGACTGGCACAGGACCTCTCATGTCTTCCAGTATTTGAGCCATTCTGAGGAATGTCGTAGACATTCCTCCGTGACGTGCTTCTCAGTGTTGGATACGGCACCCAATCGCTATCAGTTGTTATTAAAAGAAGCTGCTCATATCCGCTGGGAAAATCCAAGTTTAAATAAGCAGTTCAAACATGCTGAACTGAAACTAAGGTTTTAGTTTTGTTTATTTACTGTATTTGTTTGTAGATATTTATTTTCTTAGACTTTAATCTTAGTTTCATTTGTTCGTTTTCGTTTATGTTGCGCGCGCGTGGCTTACCTATCATCCGAACTATAACGATCAAATGTACTGTAACGTCATTGTAACAGTTACGTAATTCAAACTTGTAATTTAAATGTAATTCAAGCTCGCATTGTAACGAACACTTGCAACTGATGACGATAGATGGTAGACGAAAACGTGCCATGCAAACTTTAAATAGTTGTCGATTTTTTACGTAACAATTTCTTTAGTTTACAATTTTAGATACAAAGACTTTAGTCGCTCACAAGCAGTAAAGCTAATTTTAGGCGAGCTACTTTAAAAACTCATGAATACAGCGTTTTGGAAAATGAAATGGCCTTACCAAAGCATTATTTCGAAAGTTACTTCGATAGCGTCAGTATTAGGACAAAAGTGCGTGTATCGCCTTGTAGCACATTTGTGCAGATGGAAGATAATTGAAAGAAGTTGGAAAGCTTGATATTTGTGGAGTGACGTTATTAGCAATAAGCACTCAAGCTATCTATATACTTAATATTTTTGGTCTCGAAAGAATGCGGAGATTCATCATTTGTAACAAGTATTCTTAGGCTAAAAGTTCATTGACATACAGACTCCAGGTCGTTCCCGACCTATGATAAGCAATCTAAATCTTTAAATTCCATCGTACACAAGGCTCACTTAAAGCACAAGAACAGTATCGTTTGCACTCTTTTTTAGTCTATTTTCTGTTTATATCCACGGCATCCGTAGTCATGGTTTCTGGAGCTTAGACGTAGCGTATAGTCTCTTCAGGCGCGGCTGTCATGGTCAAACATATAACTCTGTCTTTTTAGCTCAGTTCTAACAGCTGTAGGGTTGTGCATAGTTATTTTATGACAAGGTTTCCTTTTCATTGCAGCTTTTGGACTCAAGTGCAACATCTGTACAAGTACCACAAGCCTGGAGGACTGCGACAAGGTTAAAAAGGAGGAAGACTGTGGCGTCAGCTTTGATCGTTGCTTTACGTTAAGCGTGGATTACAAGTCCCGTTTTGGTGAAATCAAGGAATTCATAAGATCGTGCGAAACCAAGGAATTCTGCGACAAAGAAGAAAGAAAATTAAAACCATGCAGAGATGCCGGTGGAAAATGCAAACTCGATTGCTGCGACAAAGATCTTTGCAATAGTGGGCCAGCGTCCTATTGATGGTGGCATGCGCAGTAATGTCCCTTTTGTGTTAGGGGAAAAGAAAGATCTCAAGTGTGCAGCATTTAAAATAACTGGATTTTTCATGATAAACTAATAGTGGAAATAATTAGACGGTGAATAACTTGTAAATAAAAAGGAATTTTGAACTGCATTAAAACACAGAGAGGACATTTTGTAATCATGTTTATTATCAAAGCAGGTGAAGGCATCGAATTAACATCTCTCCTCAACTATACGAGCTCCCTTTGATTTTTTTATGTCTTTCCCTCGCTTATATTAATCAAATCTTGGGTGCTGCATTGACTGAGCTCTGTTTACTGGGCAGTGAAGACAGATTCCATACGGGTCAAAATGGCTATGGGAAAGCCCATAGCCGCTTTAATCATAATAAACCGAATCATAGAAATGATAACAAAATCATTTTATCAAAAATACGTTCACGACATTGGCTACATAAAAATATTCATCCCAGTAAAGGTGAGGACACAAAACGAATTAATATCTCTCGTCCCCTAAACGAGGTCCCTTTTATTTTTTTTTCATGATTTGACACACTCGTCAAAATAACAATGTCATGGGCCGTTGATCTTAAGCTTTATGCCGGCGTAAGTTTTTCTTGGCACCACCATTCACCATCAGTAGTAACTGAGTCATTCCAGTATTTCGAGTTCTAGAGGCATGGTCTATCAAAAAAAATCAGCTGTCCCCGTGGTTTCAGAAGAGTAATCTTTCCACGCGTGCACTCAGTGTATGGCGTGGCATAACAAGACGAGACGCATTGCTTGTGCAGTAAGGATGCGCTAACGGCGTCCTAAACTCGGACATTACACCATTTTTTTTTCATTTATTTTTTAAATGTCGCCAGCTTATTACATTGGACAGATGGCTCGGTAACAATAACTATTATAATAAGGATCTCTGGAGAGTCACAACACACATATTCATCTTGAAAGAGGAAAGTTTCTTATTCTTATTTTATCACTTAGTTTCTTTCAACTATTGAAATTGTAAAGAATAATTCAATGCATATTAACGTGGCTAGCCTGACATACGTATGTTTCGTCCCAGCCAGGGGACTCGGTGTAGCCGACTTTCCCTCCGATTATAAACAATACCTTAGACTGGTTTTCACATACCTCTGTCAGTGGAGGAGCTTAAACAATTTGAAACTTAATTTCTTGCTTGTGCACTTAAATATATTTTGTCGGCAAAGCACAAATATAATTGATTTCTTGTTTGATTTTTGACTGCCTACAAGCATAACAAGTTTGTCCGCCGCCGTTATCATGTCAGTTTTTCAAAGCACGATTAAGCTAATCCCGGGTCGGAGTGAACTTTTTGTCCAGTTTAGTTACTGTTTAACTTTAAGCGCAAAATTTGATTTACTAGACCTTCTCAACCAGCGAGATGAAAAATTCGGTTAACTTCTATTCCTGGGTCACCGTTAATCTGCTTTCGAACAACCGAGGGAAACTATATGTCATGAATTACACAGTCCAGTTTTAATTCTTTGCTTACTTTAATTATATCTTAGGGTTGTTATCATAAGCTTCACGATTAGCTTGTCGTTTACGTCGGCGACTTTTTAAAATGAGCTTCTACTCCATCGTCAATCATATCTCCTTAATTAATTGCGTCACTGGCAGAGAAAAGCCTCCCGTCTTGCCTTTTCAAGGTCAAAAGATTTTGGATCTTCAACAGCCTCCAAAAATAGCAGTAGTAGTACTGTAGTCTTCGTAATTAATAGCTTCAGTTCTTTTTCTTCTCTGGGATCTAAGCTGGACTTCTGTCGTTCATTTGAAATCACGAAAACTTAGAGCCATTGTTTTAAAGAAACACTGAAAACCAGGAATATTAACAAACTGAAAACGTCGTGATCCGTAGAAATATTCATGTTTTTAACTGGCTTAAGGAGGCTGGTCGCTTAACAGACGTAAAAAAGACTATAGACGAACCCTCAGCTGGACGTTGATAACTGGCCGCCTGATAAGGGGTGGCCATTTAATATAGATGGCCGCTTAATAGGGGTTCGACTGTAGTTGCAATTCGTGCCTGGTCTTAGCAGTAACCGGATTTACTGCTGACTGCAGTTGAAGAAACAAGCAACAGCTGGGACTGACCACCACAGAGTCAATGTGTCCGTTGCGGAAGTTTTCGATTTCCCTTCTGAATGAACATGTGGTTCTCTCGTTAAGTAACGGTTATGGTGGGAATTACGCTGTAGTTCTGCTGAAAAGGAGAAGTACGCCGGCTGTGTTCTATTTGTGACATATTAATAGAGGGTAGTTCATTTTTTAATGGAAGTTGAACTTCTCTTCGAAGTAGTCGTTTTTTTTTTTTTAATAACATTCAGTCAGAAATCTTATAAACACCTGTGTGTACATCATTCGTTTCAGCCTTTGTATACCCCCTTCGGTATGTATGTATGTATGTATGTATGTATGTATGTATGTATGTATGTATGTATGTATGTATGTATGTATGTATGTATGTATGTATGTATAATAACTTTATTTTGACACGATATATTAATCAGTTACAAAATCCCTCTTAATTACATCATAACCTAACTAACCTAACTATATCAAACATTAAAAATGTCACAACTATTTCAACTATAAAAACTGCTTTAAATGAATGCCGTGTTTATAAAAAGCATAAGTTATTGAAGAGGATAAAAGTAGTTGAGCAGATAAGTAAAGTCATTGAGTGATTCTGCCTGCCGCAGATCAAATGATAAGCTGTTCCAAAGTACCGCACCGCTTTATTTAAAAATGTTTTTCAAAAAGTTGGTGCAGGGCAATGGAACAGCAAGTTTGTTCACGGAGTCCCTCAATAGGTATTCAGTTATGTCAGACCGGTTGACAAACAGCTCGCCTAGATACTCCGGTGTAAGACCCAATTTAAGGATTTCAATACCATAAGAGCTTTCTGCATTTCACGCTTTAGTGCTTAATTTTCTCCACCCAAGTTTACTAAATAAATCTAAAGCACTAGCATCATAGGTGGAAAAAGTTAAAATTGGTACAGCACGATTTTGTAATTTCTGCAATTTATTTGAGAGCGTTAAGTTGCAGTTTCCCCACACAACACTGCAATAGGCAAAGTGTGGCCGCACTAAGGCATTGAAAATAAGCTTCAGAATTTAAATTAAATCTACTAGCGTTCTATTACGAATGCCGTTCTCTGATTGGCTACGCTACTCGCTATTTATTTCACAAATAGATTCCATGTTGCCGTGCGTCTGTGCGGCTCGTGTGCCACTTCTTTGTTTTTACCACATTTTGACGTCTTCTGTGATCTGAACAAACGCACGGCAACATGGAATCTAAGTTTACTAAATAAATCTAAAGCATTAGCATCATAGGTGGAAAAAGTTAAAACTGGTGCAGCACGATTTTGTAATTTCTGCAATTTATTTGAGAGCGTTAAGTTGCAGTTTCCCCACACAACACTGCAATAGGCAAAGTGTGGCCGCACTAGGGCATTGAAAATAAGCTTCAGAATTTCGGGAGCATGAAACTGCCTTCTCTGGGTACCGGCCAACATAAATCGCCTCAATACGGAGACACACAACCAAAATACTAACACAGTCACACCTAAATACCATGTACAATAGCTGGTACATATATTAGCCGTGTGATGCTTAGACGTGCCATTCCAAAAAAATGCCAACGTTTTAACGCAACTCTCTCACCATGTTTTGTTACCACATTATTTTGCGAGTTATGTGTATAGACGGTTGGTACAGTATGTTGCCCAGTATCCGACCGGTACCAGTATCCGACCAGTTAAAAAACAATTTCAATTTAAAGTATTTAAATCATGCACAGTTTTCTTTAGGTTTGTTATAAGCTGCAAAACTAACCGGAGACATGGTCAATGTTAATCATCCATTCACGTGTGTTCCAGTTGGCTTGTTAGCTCAGTTGGTAGAGCGCTGAACCGGTATCGCAGATCGTGGGTTCGGTTCCCGTACAAGCCTGACTTTTTTCTTTTTCAGGCTTTAATTTCACAACTGCTTAAGTGTTGATAACTGCGAAGATCATTCACTTATCCATTACATTTGAAATGACTGGAATGACTTCACACTTTGTAAAGACAAGCAAGAAGGTGCAACAGGGGTCTACCGCTTATGGTCCTAATTTCAGGGCAAAAATATAAACTAAGTCAAACACACTGTAAGACTATCAACAAACTGAATCTCTCTTGCATTGTGTAATAACTCGGATGTTTACGTTTTTAGATAGTTAACAAACTGCACAAGCGTGTTACTTTACAGTTTGGAAGAAGACTTATATAAGGAATTCATTCGCTCTTTGTGATCTTGTGCGCTGAATGAGTGTGCTGACAGGAAAAAGAAACTCCTTGTTGAGGAATCAAATATTGTTATTTTTAGGTCATCAAGGTCTAAACTGAAAAGCATCAGCACGTACACTATAAAAATAATGGAACCATTTCATGACTGAGTGGGTCACTTGATCTTACGCGATCAACTCGCAAGTTCTTGAGTCATGCTGTCGACACAAACCACGTTAGGTGTCGATTGGTTCACACTTGACAGCTACCAGTCACGTTTTTGTTTAATGAACATTGAACTGACCATATATGTAATTACTTTGGCCAATATTCCATAGCATGCATGCTCGCTTCGAGTTCCGTGTTCCACAACTCTAGGGTGCGGCATACCGACCTGATCACTCGTTAGCTTTGAAGGCTCCCAACGAACGAACTACAAGATGAAAACCCTGTTTGCTCTGGCTTTTCTCTTTTGTATCTCTGTTGGTAAGTTACTGATTTCCACGTTTTTTGTTGAAGCCTTTTTCGTGGAGGAAATTAAGTTTAGACCCTAACGTAACGGAAGGATTAATCAACGCCGAACTTGAAATCTGGATCATAGTTGAATTCTTCAACATTTCACTGCCACGGTTTCCTCACTAACATTTGGTGTTGACTGAAAACTAATCAGGGCTTTCTTATAAACATAATTTTAGTTTTGACCGAGGTAGCTTTACAATTTTTCGTATCTCTATCTTGACTTAATTCCTCAGCTTTTCGTTCAAGACTCTGGAGCAAGATACCAGGCAAAGACAGATCGGCCACCAGTCTTTTGCAGTTCAAGACTCGGATACGCAGTCTTGATTTGAGTAACATACGGTGTGTTTTAGATGGATGTGATGGTTGCTACCTTTGCAGTTCGTGATGTCTTATTTTCATGATTTTAGAATTCTGTTGACTATGATGGAGTTTTAGTTGTATTGTATGTTAGTAGCTATTCATCTGTTGTTTTTCTGATTTTAATTCTCAGAAGATTTGTAGTTTCGATTCTATGTTGATTCGATATGTATTTTTCGATTGTATTTTAGAATAGCTGGGTGTCCCCTATTAGCAGTGGGGAATCCCATCTGCTCGATTTCTACCGACACATTAATAAAGTCATAAAAAAAAAATTAAACGCTGATTAAGGGTTTACTGTAGTCAATCCGTTCTTTTCTCTTTCCAAAAGTTTGTTAGATAAAACTGCGCGTGAACTGATCAAACACTTCAAGAAACCTAACTTCTCAACAATTCAGTTGCTTACTAGCAAACAAATTGACAATTCAACAAAACCTAGTACCTTACTTGTTTGTTGTTTTAAGGGTTCCATTTATCAACATATGGACGCCAAATCCTTTGGAGAGAAAGCCTAGTTGATAAAACAACAATATATTTTATCGGTCTGGATAAAAGCAGACAAACCAGAAACTAAGATTAAAGCTGAGGAAAAATCATAAATATATACAAAAAGTAAACAGCTAAAAAATAAAACTAAAACATGTGTTTCAGTTCAGCGTGTTTCAACTGTTACATCGGGGAAACACCCCGACACCTCTTGTTACGCGTTCGCGAGGATTTAGACGAGAAACGTGGGGTCTGGTGAATAGTCGTGACGTCACTCGTGTGCACTTAGTGGACTGCGTCACTCTGTTAATATGAGTGCCGTGTAACAAAAATGTCGGAGGACTACCAAGATTCACTATCAGGACCGAGAGGTTCTAAAAATGTTCCAGGTTTACGCTTTTTCGCCTTCTCCGCCATGTTTCAACGAATCTTTACAATAAATATTTGAAAGTATTTAAATCATGTACAGTTCTCTTTAGGTTCGCTGTAAGCTGCAAAACTAACCGGAGACATGGTCAATGTTAATCATTCATTCACGTATGTTCCAGTTGGCTTGTTAGCTCAGTTAGTAGAGCCCTGAACCGGTATCGCAGAGGTCGTAGGTTCGATTCCCGTACAAGCCTGTGTTTTTTTCTTTTTCAGGCTTTAATTTTACTATTGCTTAAGTCTTCATAACTGCGAGGATCATTCACATATTCATTACATTTGAAATAAATGGAATGACTTCACACTTTGTTAAGGTGATTCCTCTCAATTGCATGGCGCATCCTTACTGCGCATAATTTATGGCGTCATTTAGCGCGCGCTCGTGCGCGCGTACACTAGAAACATTGCGAATTTGCCTTGACATTGAGCTTTTTCAGCTGAAATTTTCCCTTTGTCGTCGTTTTGTAAAGAAACGAGCGCGGTGACCCCCCTTTTTTATTGGTGCAATGTACTTGTAATAGGCACATGAAAAACATATTTTAAGGAGAAAAAACGTTTAATAGTAGAAGTTGGATTATTTATATATAAATAGGGTGAAACTCTGAGTTTGGAGCCAGGAAGGAGTTTCCTCTCATTATTTGCAAGATCGGGCAATTTGAAATCGCAATACTAAAAGAATATAGCCCAGAAAAACAATTAGGCTCTAGTTTTCACTACTATTCATACTTTTTGCTACATTCAGTTGTTCATGCTTCGAACACTTCTCGCACAGCTCCGTAAAAACACTTAGAACAATGAGTATGCAGGGCGAAAACAAGCACGGTGACCCCATCTTTTTACTGCATTTTTTCAATGTCCTATGCATGACTATCAATTGTGCCAAGTCTGAAAAAAATCTTCATAGTACATCCTTTTCAGGGGAATTACCTTAAGACAAGAAAGAAGGTGCAACAGGGTTCTATACTAATGGCCCTAATTTTAGGATAAAAATTTAAGCTAAGTGTTATTTTGTAAAATCTGATAACTTGCCAACCCACCAAATGCGATATATTTTCCAAATGATAGTCAAACACACCGTGCGACCATCAACAAACTGAACCTGCCTTGCATCGTGTAATAACTCGGACGTTTACGTTTTTAGGTAGTTAACAAGCTCACTCTGTACTACTAGCTAATTTATCCTTATATCACCTATTGTAACTCTACATGGTCGTCTACATACGTAACCAACTTAAATAGAATTTATTGTTTGCAAAAACGGGCTGTGCGAGCTATTACCAATTCAGACTATAGAGCACATTCTGCTCCCTTATTCTCTAAATTAGGAATTTTAGATATTTTTCAGATAAATACATTTCAATAAATTTCTGAATTGGCTAGGCCGCACACTATCTATCTATATTGTCAATATGCACTCAACTAAAAACCTGGTGGTTTCTAGAGGTCACCTTGCCACATGTTGTTGTACTTATAGATTGTTAATGTATTAAGAAAAAAGGCAAAATAAAATGATGATGATTAATTCATTCGCCCTTTTTAACCTTGTACTGTGCGCTGAATGAGTGTATTGAAAGGAACAAGAAACTCCTTGTTGAGCAATTAAAGGTTGTTATTTTAAGCGGGTCACCAAGGTTTAAACTGAAACGCATCAGCACGTACACTATAAATATAGTGGTACTATTTCATGACTGGGTGGGTCACTTGAGCTTACGCGATCAACACGCAAATTTCTGAGTCATGCTGTCGACACAAACCGCGTTAGTTGTTGATTGGTTCACACTTGACAGCTGCCAGTCACTTTTCTCTTGAATGAACATCGATGACCATATGTAATTAATTTGGCCAATATTGCATAGCATGCATTGCAGCTTGGCGCCTATAAACCTGTCGCTTCGAGTTCCGTGTATTCTACAGTTATGACCTTTATTTCCGGACAAAAAGTTTAGTTTAAGATATGACGATTTTTAAGGGTGCTCTTGAATATAAAATCTGATAACCTGCCAAACCACCAAATGCGATATATTTTTTAAATGACAGTCAAACACACTGTACGACTATCAACAAACTGAACCTGTCTCGCATCGTGTAATAACTCGGACGTTTACGTTTTCAGATAGTTAACAAGCTGCACAATCGTGTTACGTTACAGTTTGGAACAAGACTGATATTAGGAATTCATTCGCCTTTTGTAATCTTGTGCGCTGAATGAGTGTGCTGACAGGAAAAAGAAACTCCTTCTTGAAAGATCAACGATTGTTATTTTAAGGTCATCAAGGTCTAAACTGAAAAGCATCAGCCAGTACTCTATAAATATAATGGCACCATTTCATGACTGGGTGGGTCACTTGAGCTTACGCGATCAACACGCAAGTTCTTGAGTCATGCTGTCGACACAAATCGCGTTAGTTGTTGACTGGTTCACACTTGATAGCTGCCAGTCACTTTTTTGTTGAATGAACTTTGATTGACTATATATGTAATTACTTTGGCCAATATTCCATAGCATGCATTGCATCTTGGCGCCTGTAAACTTGTCGCTTCGAGTTCCGTGTCTCACAACTCTAGGGTGCGGCATACCGACCTGATCGCTCGTTTGCTTTGAAGGCTCCCAACGAACGAACTACAAGATGAAAAACCTGTTTGCTCTGGCTTTTCTCTTTTGTATCTCCGTTGGTAAGTTACTAATTTCCTCGTTTTTTGTTTAAGCCTTTTTCATGAAGGAAATTAAGTTGAGACCATCACGTGAGGAGTAATCAATGCCGAACTTGAAATCTGGGTCAAAACTCATAGTTGAAGTCCAAAACATTTCACTGCCACAGTTTCCTCACTAACATTTTTTGCAGACTGAAAACTAATCGGCGTTTAACTTGAACGAAGTCAAGATAAAGATACGAAAATCTGTGAAGCTACCTCGGTCAAAGCTAAAATTTTGTTTTTGAAAAACAAAATTTTAGCTTTGACCGAGGTAGCTTCACAGATTTTCGTATCTTTATCTTGACTTCGTTCAAGTTAAACGCCGATTAAGGGTTTACTGTAGTCAATCCGTTCATTCCTCTTTCTTCTTCCAGAAACTTAACTTCTCAACAATTCAGTTGCTTACTACCAAACAAATTGACCATTCAAGAAAACCTAGTACCTTCTTTATCTGCTAATTTAACTCTTTCCCGGGGGGCTCTGTAATTTACAGGTCCTGGAAGACCGGTGCTTTGAAAACCTGCAACTTTCTCAAATCTCGGACTATGTTAGAAATGAGCCATTATTGTTGCCAAATATACATTTGCTTAGACTTTAAACCCCTCTAGATGACCAAAACTCCCGAGTTTCCTTGAATACGACCGTTTATTTTGTTGCAAAACCATAAAACGCTGTAGGACAACACCAAACAATACGCAACTTTGTCTTGAAGTTTTTCAGACAAAATTTCCTCTTGAAACTATAAGTTCACGTCGGCAGTAAACTTCGACTCCACTTCTTGCAATTTGTTCCACTTTTCCTACTCACTTCTTTAGCGTCACGTGGTTAACGCTATTTGATTTCAGTTGCTCTCATGGTCTGTAATTTTCACGTTTTCGACCCAAAGGAATTCTAGGATATTCTTGCCTAACAGCAGCATGGAACTCTGCCAATTTCCATTTCACGTATTTTTTATAAGTGTCGAGCCACCCGGTCCTGCTGGCAAAAGATTGCACCGATTGCATTATTTACAAGTCAAAACTCGCCAAAATTGCCATGCCAGGTCCCGGAATCCACTCAGTAAACGACTTAAGACACAACTTCTCTCCTTGAATTGCCATCACTCGCTCGAATACTTTGAGCGGCCCACTTCGTGTGAAATTGCTTCTCACCTCTGTTTTCTTTCCAAGGATGGCCTCTACCCATCAACCCAGCTTTAGATGCCAGGCAGGGGGGTTCTGAAGTGGAAAATGGCTCGAAAAACACGCTTATAAATCAAATAAGTAACGAATTGTAGCTGCAGTAATCGTTTAGAAATAAACGACAGCTAGTGTGACGAGCGGGACAACAAAGATAGAGCCTTCGGTCTTGTGGACCAGCAAAATCTCCGTGGTAACCCCTAATATGGAAGAAAGAAATTGACTTCGCCACCAACCCTCAAAAATCACAAAAAATGAGGTACAAAATGGCCGCTGGGAAAGAGTTGAAAGTTCCGCTTTATGAACATATGGACGTCCAATCGTTTTGAGAGCAAGCCTAGTTGATACAACAGCAATATTTTTTACCGGTCAAAACCAGAACACGTAAGATATTGACAACTCTTTCAAGTTTGCAAGCAGTGTTTCGATCGATTATCGATGATCATCAGCTGCAAATGTTCGTTTCAATGCGAGCTTGAATTACATTTAAATTAAAAAGAAATTTAAAAAGTTTGAATTACGTAACTGTTACAATGACGGACACAAATGTTTCTCTGTTTGCCCGGCGCGAAAAAAATTGTTGCGGACACAAAATTTTGTGTCCAGAACAAATTTTTCCTAGTTTGCGCAGGTGGAAACATAATATTTGCGTTGTGTCCCGCTCGCTTACTCACCCAAGAAACATCATGAGCAACAATGTGTCTGCAACAATGTTTCCTCGTTTGCCAAACACAACATTTGCGTTGTGTCCCGCTCGTTTACTCACCCAAGAAACATCATGAGCAACAATGTGTCCGCAACAATGTTTCCTTGTTTGCCAAACACAACATTTGCGTTGTGTCCCGCTCGTTTACTCACCCAAGAAACATCATGAGCAACAATGTGTTGATCGTTATAGTTCGGATGATAGGTAAGGACACGCGCGCGCAACAAAACGAACACGAATGAATGAACTAAGATTAAAGCTAAGGAAAAATAATAATTGTATACAAAAAAGGAAATAAATAAAAACAAAACTAAAACACATGTTTCAGTTCGTGTTTCAGTTCAGCGTGTTTCAACTGTTACATCGGGGAAACTCCCCGACACCTCTCGGTACGCGTTCGCGAGCGTTTTGAAAGGGATAGGCCCTCTAAAATGTCTTCCAGTATTTGAGTCATTATGAGAAATTTTGTAGACATTCTTCCGTGACTTGCTTCTCAGTGTTGGATACGGCATCCAATGGCTATCAGTTGTTATCTAAAGAAGCTGCTCATATCCGCTAGGAAAATCCTAGTTTAAATAAGCAGTAAGTTCAAAACACGCTGAACTGAAACATGTGTTTTCGTTTTATTTTTTATTTATTTACTTTATTTGTCTACATTGATAATTTTTCCTTAGCTCTAGCCGTAGTTTCATTTATTCGTGTTCGTTTTGTTACACGCGCGTGTGCTTACCTATCATCCGAACTAAACGATCAAATTTACTGTAACGTCATTGTAACAGTTTAATAAGTAATTCAAACTTGTAATTTAAATGTAATTCAAGCTCGTATTGTAAGGAACACTTGCACTGATGATAATCGATGGTCGATCAAAACATGTCTTGTAAACTTCAAATAGCTGTCAATTTTTTACGTCGCCCACATGCTACAACTAGTAAAGCTGTTGTGGGCGCGCTATTTAAATTCGTGAATACAGCTTACTGGAAAATGAAATGGCCCCACCAAAGCGTTATCTGGAAAGTTACTTCGAAAACGTCAGTTTTAGGTCAAACGTGGGTGTATCGCCTTGTAGCACATCTGTGCAGATAGAAGGTAATTGAAAAAAAGTTGTAAAGCTGGATATTTGTGGAGTGACGTTATTAGCAATAAGGAACTCAAGCTATCTATATATTTATTATTTCTGGTCCCGAAAGATTGCGGACATTCATCTTTTTAACCTGAGTATTCTCAGGGTAAAAGTTCTTTGACATACAGACTCCAGGTCGTTCCTATAATAAGCAATCTAAATCTTTGAATCACATCGGACACAAGGCTCATTTAAAGCACAAGAACAGCATCTTTCGCACTTTTTTAGTCTTTTTTCTGTTTATATCCACAGCATCCGTAGTGATGGTTTCTGGAACTAAAACAGCCTTTTCGAAGAGAATTTAAATGTTATAGTCTCTTCAGGCACGGCTGTCATGGTCAAACATATAACTCTGTTTTTTTTCTCAGTTCTAACAGCTTTAGAGTTCTGGAGAGTTATTTTCTAACAAGGTTTTCTTTTCATTGCAGCTTTTGGACTCAAGTGCAACGTCTGTGTCAGTAGCACAAGCCTGGACGACTGCGACAAGGTTAAAAACGAGGAAGACTGTGGCGCCAACTTTAATCGTTGCCTTACGTTAAGTGTGGATTTCAAGTCCCCTATTGGTGAATTCAAGGAATTTGTCAGATCGTGCGAAACCCAGGCTGGCTGCGACGATCTCCCAAACAAATTGAAACCATGCATTGATGCCGGTGGAAAATGCAAATTCGATTGCTGCGACAAAGATCTTTGCAATAGTGGGCCAGCGTCCTATTGATGGTGGCATGCGCAGTTATGTCCCTTTTGTGCTAAGTGAAAAGAAAGATATCAAGTGTGCAGCATTTAAAATAATTGGATTTTTCATGATAAACTAATAGTGGAAATAATTAGACTGTGAATAACGTGTAAGTGAAAAGAAATTTTGAACTGCATTAAAACACTGAGAGAGGACATCTTGTATTCATGTTTACTCAAAATTGCTCTGCGCGCCTTGTATCTCGACAGCCTAGAGCTGCGCACGCAAGTCCTTTTCTTGTGGCGTTGCATTGGCTTCCGGTGGAGCAGCGAATTGTGTTTAAAGTTTTATTACTGACACACAAGGCACTTAATAACTTAGCACCTCCTTACATAAGTCAGTTTTTAGTCCGCTATAATCCACCAAGGAGTTTAAGATCTGCTTGAAAACATCTCTTGGAAGTCCCTAAAGCACGTCTAAAAACTTATGGAGACAGAGCCTTCTCAGTCGCCGCCCCCAAGTTATGGAATGATCTGCCCTCTGAAATTATTTATTTATTTATTTATTGTCAAAGCAGGTGAAGGCATTGAATTAATATCCCTCCTCAACTACGAGCTCCCTTTAATTTTTTTTGTGTCTTTCCCTCGCTTACATTACTAAAATCTTGGGTAATGCACTGACAGAGCTCTGTTTACTGGGCAGTGAAGACACAGATTCCGTACGGGTGAAAATGGCTTTGGGAAACGCCCATAGCCGCTTTAATTATAATAAACCGAACCACAAACTGAAAATGATAACAAAATCATTTTATCAAATATACTTTCACGACATTGGCTACATAAAAATATTCAGCCCAGTATAGGCGAGGACACAAAAGCGAATTAATATCTCTCTTTCCCCTAAACGAGCTCCTGAAATTATTTTTTTTTTCATAATTTGACACACTCGTTAAAATAACAATGTCACGGGCCGTTGATATTAAGCTTTATGCGGTCGTAAGTTTTTCTTGGCACCACCATTCGCCCTCGTGCCGCAGTAATAACTGAGTCATTCCAGTATTTCGAGTTCTCGAGGCATGGTCTGTCAAAAAAATCAGTGGTCCCCGTGGTTTCAAAAGAGTTATTTCTTCGCACTCGTGCGCTCAATGTATGACGTGGCATAACACAACGACACGCATTGCTTATGCAGTAAGGATGCGCTAACGGCGTCCTAAACCCGGACATTACACTGTTTTTTTTTTTCATTTCTCGGCTAAATTCTTGTAAGCCACACTTATGGATCATTAACATGAAGAAGGAAGTCCTTTGCAACTCTGTTTAGTGTATTATTTCCCAGGTTTTTCGTCCACAGACCTAGGCCTTATTATTTTTTTTTCGACGAACACCGCGTGGCGCCTCGTCTTACCAACTTTTATCTTTGAAAGTTTTAGCAACCGTTGTCTCCTCTCCCACAGAATAAAGATTTCAGTTTAAACTCCTACACGTAGTATAATTTTCACTGCTTTAGGAGCACCTCAATTAAAGATTAAAGATTAAATCAGTACAGTTTTGGTACACGAGTTTTCATTTGTTTTTCTCTCCTATATTTTTCCATGTTATTATTATTCCACGGATTCTGACCTAATCCATGAGAGCATAATCTTTAAACAATGAAATTTATATCATATTTTTACTTTCTTATAATTATAAGGACCAAAGGTGTTCGTCATTCCATAGACCCATTTCTCGTCAATCAACATGTAATTTTTGTCTTGTTTTAATTCCTCTCACAAAACACATAACCTATGAGTCAAATGAGGTTTATAGTAAATGCAATACTTTTTAATTAATATTTTAATGCGCGCGTACCAATGGATAAACATATGTGGGTGTTTTTTGTAGCCTTGAAAACCAGCAGGCCGGTTGTAATGTATCTCATCGGTAAATAAAGATGATAACGATTCAGTAAAAAAAAAAATAAAAATAAAAATAAAAATAAAAAAAACACTTCTTCTCCATTTCTCCATGTCGCCAGCTTATTACATTGGACAGATGGCTCGGTAACAATAACTATAATAATAAGAATTTCCGAAGAGTCACGACACACATATTCAACTTGAAAGAGGGCAGTTACTTATCTTATTCTTATTTTACCATTTAGTTTCTTTCAAGGTCAGCAAATTATTATTTCACCCGCCGATTATAAACAATACCTTAGACTGGTTTTTACATTCACGCTCTGTCAGTGGGGGAACTTAAAAATTTTTCAAAAATGAAGAAACCTAGTTTCTTGCTTCTGGACTTAAATATATTTTGTCAGCAAAGCAAAAATATCATTGATTTCTTGTTTGATTTTTGACTGCCTACAGGCAAAACAATTTTGTCCGCCGCCGTTATCATGTCAGTTGTTCAAAGCACGATTAAGCTAATCCCGGGTCAGAGTGAACTTTCTCCAGTTTAGTTACTGTTTAACTTTAAGCGCAAAATTTGATTTACTAGACCTTCTCAATCAGCGAGATGAAAAATTCGCTTACCTTCTATTCCTGGGTTAGCATTAATCTGCTTTCAAACAACCAGGCCCTGAAGGAAACTATGCGTCTTGAATTACACAGTCCAATTTTAATTCTTTGCTTACTTTAATTATATATTAGGCTGTTATCATAAACTTCACGATTAGCTTGTCGTTTACGACGGCGGGCGATTTTTCAAAAGAGCTTCTACTCCAGCGTCAATCATATCTCCTTAATTAATTGCGTCACTGGCAGAGAAAAGCCTCCCGTCTTGCCTTTTCAAGGTCAAAAGATTTTGGATCTTCAACAGCCTCCGAAAAATAGTAGTAGAAGTACTGTAGTCTTCGAAATTAATAGTTTCAGTTCTTTTTCTTTTCTGGAATCTAAGCTGGACTTCAATCGCACATTTGAAATCACAAAGGCGTTAGATTTTTTTGACGTTACGAAAATTTAGAGCAATTGTTTTACAGAAACACTGTTCAGCTTCACCAGGAATATTAACAGACTGAAAACGTTGTGATGCGTAGAGATAGTCATGTTTTAAACTGGTTTATTGGCATTTACCACTTCACGATACGGATCAACCTCTATTGTGTCGGGGGAATGAGGGGCCATCTTCGCGGAATTGATGATGGCCGCTTAATAGTGGCTGGTCGCCTTATAGACGCAAAAAACTATAGACGAAACCTCATCGGGACGTTGATAACTAGCCGCCTGATAAGGGGTGACCATTTAATAGGTGGCCGCTTAATAGGGGTTCGACTGTAGTTGCAATTCGTGCCTGATCTTAGCAGTAAGCGGATTTACGTATACTGCTGAATGCAGTTGAAAAAACAAGCGAAAGCTGGGACTGGCCACCACGGATGTGTCCGTTGCGGAAGTTTTCGATTTCCTTTCTGAATGAACATGTGGTTCTCTCGTTAATTGTCGGTTATGGTGGGAATCACGCTGTAGTTCTGCTGAAAGGGAGAAGTACGCCGGCTGTGTACTATTTGTGACATATTTATAGAGTGTAGTTCATTTTTTAATGGAAGTTGAACTTTTCTTCGAACAAGTTGCTTTTTTATTATAACATTCAGTCAGAAATGTTATAATCACCTGTGTGTACATCGTCCGTTTCAACCTTTGTATATCCCCTTCGGTTTGCACGGCGTGGCTCAAGACAAATCTGCAGCATCGCCCAGAATGCCGCGACACATCCGGGTACTCTTTATGCGCGCCGGCGCTAAAAGTCAAAATTGATCAGAGAAAAGTCCGCATGATAAAAAAAGAATCCGGCCAACAAGCGGCCAGCAGCGCGTACGTTTTTCTGTTTCACGGGCATATTAATTTCCCTGGCCAAGTATCAGCATAGGGAATTTGTTGAGGAGGCATCAATAAATAATTCTGAACAAAAATTTACTTGACACATTAGACCATTTGATTGACAGCCACCGACTCATTGACGAGAGCAGTTGGAATTCCGAAAGGTTAATCTATGAAATTATTATTCCGCGCATTAAAAAACTGGGCACTGTAAGTATATGTCGCCAAAGACAATAGCATTCTGGGCGATGGAACCTTCGCTTGAAAATCTGCCTGCAGCCACCCACAGAACATGATAAAACTGCCTTCTCTGGGCACCGGCCAACATAAATGGTAACATGACACCTAAAACGAGATGACATCATAAGAACATGGCGTCGATTTCATTGAAAAATTCAGACTCATTTCTGGCATAAACAAATGAAAATGAGGGACAGAGAGGGAGACGCCCAGTTTGGCCCTTGGATATGTTAATTTCAGTTAAGTTATTTTTAAATTTCACAGAAACGGAAGTCTGTTTCCCAGGACGTCTGCAAAGTCAGCAGGCGTGCCTGATCACAAGAAATTCAAAACGGCGTTCCGCGTGAAAACTGCGCTTTGTTGACGAAAGCGAGTTTCAAAAGCAAGGAAAATGGCATATTTTGACCGAAAACCCTGAGTGGGAGATACATTTCACGATTTGTTGTGCATTTCGAGCAAGCATTTGACTTAGGCAGATATTCTTTAGATCTCAGCACAGGGAACAGGGGAGTCCTATTTGACCGTATGTCCAGTTCAGAAATTCACCGAACAATGGCAGTGCGAATTTGTAATTTGATTACGTACGTTGATTCAAATCAATAAGATCGATTCACGCTACCATTGTTCGGTGAATTGAACTAGACATACTGTCAAATAGGACTCCTCTGCTCTCTGTGATCTCACTTCAAGCGATGGAAGCGACAGCGATTACAGTGAGGAAGACCCGGCATTTCCAGGCGGCACAAGAGGAGCGAACAGTCGACAGAGGAACAAAAACGGAAACGAAACTGTAGTTGTAAATAAAGGAAAAACACATGTCCCATAGCGGGTAAAAATACCGATCCGAGCACTGCATCGACATCGAAGAAAGAAAGGAAAAGCAAGAAAAATCGTGGTGGGAAGAAAACTGTGAATATGCTCACCAAAAAAGAGCTAGATGACCTCACCATCAAGCTAGAGGAAAAGCATCCCATGCGTTGGAATTTTGTATCAGAGCGCTTGAGTCAACAGCACGTTGCAAAACATTACAAATCGCATCGAACGCTTATTCAATAAATACTTGATGTTCGGTACAGCTCTTCAGTCTGATTGCGTTTCTTGACAACCACGTTTTTCAACACTTTAATCGTGATTCGAGGAATCGTCTCGCTACTTTTCCAGCAGGGTAAAAAGAAGCAGAGGCGTCATCTTTTGAGGCCACGGTTTACTGCATTCGCTTTCTCTCTTTATTTTGCGGTATGGAATTATCTGAAACACTTTAGGCATTTTCTGGGGAATTTGTACCCGGTACACTTTCATTCCGGTCACTTTCAATATTGATTCCGAAATGTAAACGCCGGAATTCCACTTTAGAAAGCCATACTGAATGTTTTAACTTCTTATGCGGACGTCCAGGGGAACCTTTTGAAGGGCACCTAAAAATAACTTTAGCGAAATTCACATATCCCGACCAACCTCTTCTCTCCCTCAATGTCCCTCATTTTCTCCTGGCATAAACCAATGCGTATTTCGAAGTCTTGGCTGAGGTTTTTATGTGAAAAGCTGAAAATTTGGATCAACTTAGTGCCTACATCAAGCGCTATCGCTTTACAACAGTATTTTGCAACTCGATTGGGAAAGGCACCACCACAGAGATTTTCTGTAGAAAACCACTCCAGTTGCACTTTGTTTTCATGTGCACGGAAACTTTTGCATTATAAGTTCTTTCACGAAACAACATCGTTTGCCTTTTCAAGTAAGGATCTGTTCACATGGCGGTGGGGGACCCCAGGAAGGTGAAGTACCCCACCTAACCGTGGTCAAAAAAAGCTGGCCTTCACATGCAACCCAGAAGCGCTGGGGAAAGGTTTTAAATGATATCGCGTGGTCACTAAGAACGTATATCAACAAAGAATTCAGAGCCAATTGCCCGGGTGAACATCACCTCACCCCACCTCCAGCATTCACATGGAGAAAACTCACCCAAGCTAAGCAAGTTACCCGCCCAGGCTAACCGGGCAACCCGCCTCGGTGAGGTACCCCACTTCACATGTGCACGCGATCGAGAAATAAAGAGAGATTGTACGGAGAGATTGCAATTGGTAACCCCACCGAGGCGGGGTACCTCACCTTCCTGGGGTCCCCCATCCCCATGTGAACAGGCCCTAAGGCATGAGTCGATCTTGGGAAACGTTTTAATCTTTCCCAGCTAAAAACCACGAAAACTCGAAACCGCAACTGGAAGAGAAAACGTAGTCAAACGGAGGAGAGTCACACTAATGGGAGCCCATTGTCTTTGTTTTGACACATTGAGAACTGAAGTAGACCAGATCACAGAGATCAGAAAAGGTTAATGTTAACCCACGTGTTAAGACAGAATAGCGAGGTCGTCTAAAGCCAAATGAATATATATGCGACCCATTGAAACAGTGCTGATAACCATTACGTTTCGTGTGATGTATGAAAGGTGGACAAACGAATATCTGACGATTTTAACTGCGGCCATGATAAGAGAAAGAAATCGACGTGCCTGGTCAATTTCCCGTATTTTGCAGGCCTGTAGAGACTTTTCGTACAAACATTGAAATGGTGAAGAATAGTAACAGCCTCGTCCGTCCATAACGAAAGCGCGAAGGTCTGATTTTTCCCGCGTTTTGTTCAAATGTTTCGAATTTATCACGTTTCGATGACAAGCGTTGACAATTGTCGCTGTGATTCCTATTGTTTAGCTCGAATTTTCCAAAATCTACCTGCCCCACCCAAGCACTACGGCGTCTTTGATGTTTTTTTGCCGATTTTCAAATTTTTGTTTTCAATCGAAAAACTTGGGGTTGCAGTTGGCAATGTCCACCGATGACAGATTTCTACCGCAAGGTAAACAAATTCTCTTCACAATGAGTTCGGCAATGCAACTGTAAGACTCCAGCCTGGCTAAACGAAGTCACACACTGCAGACTTCAATTGTTTAAGGGGTGGGGGGTGGGGGGGTAATTTCTAAAGAAACTGTGGTGCTGCGTCGGTGAGGGAGTGAAACACGAAAATTTGGTCAGTTTATAATGTAAACTTACCACCGTACAGGAATTCAAAAAACTGACGTTTCGAGCGTTAGCCCTTTGTCAGAGCGAATCGAGGAATTGTGGGTTGTGTATAGTTTATATACAGAACAAGGAGCTGCACTATTGGTGGTAACATGGTAATGTGAAAAACAGGAATAAATTAATTGAATGAAAAGCGCTCGTTGATACCGTGGGGATTAAGAGTGCCGATTTGAAAGATCAATTTTTGCTCGAGATTTTTACGGCTTTCCGTGTTACTTTGATGTAGGGAAAGGCCGGAGATCGACATGTGTTGTTTGGAATGGCTAGGGAGATTAAAATGCCGAGCGACTGGTTTGAATGCATCTTTATCATCTTTCTCAACATTACGTAGATGTTCTCGGAATCGGTCACCTAGTCGTCTTCCTGTTTCGCCGATATGTAACGTTTTGTATAATGTGCAGGTTACGCAATAGATAACATTTGCGGAGGTACGATCAGTGATCTTAACAGATCGCTTAGCTTTTGACACCGTTAATCAGACCATTCTCCTTGACAAACTTGAGGATTATGGGATCCGTGGACTGACCCTTGAGTAGATAAAAAGCCTTCCTTACAATAGACAAAAACAACAACAATACAACAATGCTTTTTTTACTCTAAATACTTAAGGACATATTACATAGCAAGTGACAAAACTACAGTTGCTTAAAAAATAGATATGCTTAAAGTTGAGCCAGGAGGATAAAAGAACCCTGCGGTTTTCGAGTTATTCTCCTGCCTTTTAAGTACAAAAAAAAATAAGATTAAAGGATTGAAAGAGATGAGTAAATAAAGTGCAAACACGAGGAGACAGACCGAACCATATGAATAGTGGATATTCGAAGGAGTTGAATGTTCAAAATGTTAGTTATCTCATGAAATTTTTGAGTTGTTCAGAGAAGAGGTATAGCTTAATTTGTTTGGAAAATTGGTACACATTAAGATTTTTCAAATAAGAAGGAATATTATGCTAAAAGATGGAAGCCATATAGGATATAGTTTGTTTCCCAGTGTTTGTTCTGACTCGTGATTTGTAGAGATTATGACTCACGGCGTATCTAGTATTATAAGTATGTTAACTACTAGCGTACTGGAATAAATCGTGGAAAACGTTTGGAATAAGGTTCTTATGCCACAAGTGAGTAAATCTTAATGCATGTAAACGGTAAACATTGTTCACTGTGAGAAGTTCTAAAAGGTTTATTAAAGGGACAGCGCTATCGGTTTGTTCACCAAAAGCTCTTGCAAAAACTCTTAATCTAATGGCATGGTTTTGCTTGGTCTGCACTTTTTGTATATAGGTTTTGTAAGTGCTTCCCCAAGCCAATATAGCGTATGAGATATAAGGATATATAAGGCTATAGTAGATTTGGTTTAATTGAGAAAGTGTTAGGTAGTGTCTTAATTTAGAAATTATTCCAAGGTTTCGAGACGTTCGTGAACAGACATGAGCGATATGGTACTTGAAAGAGACTGTTTCGTCAAGCATCAAACCCAAGTATTTAATGCGATCTTTTCTTTCCAAAGAATGGTTCGTGCCATTTGAACTTTGCATGTTGATTATAAATTCATGATTTCTTTTCCTAGATGATTTTATAATCATATAGTTTGTTTTAGACAAATTTATTGATAATTTGTTAATATCGCACCAGTTTTTCACTTTTTTAAGCTCGGCATTAATTAAAGTTTCTAGACTTTTTGCGTCGTGAGATGAGGCAAATATATTTGTATCATCTGCAAATATCTACAGTACGTACAATTTAATGGCGTCTCATCTCCTTTTAGCAAAATCGGGTCAGGTCTAGGTACCTTATTTTTCTTAATCTATATGAATGATCTGTGTCGCCTTTCAATCATTTATGATCTGGTTTCATTCGCAGATGACGCACACTGATCCATTATTCAACACTCTTAAGATTCTGAAATTTATAGACATTTATTTTTTGAACCTTAGTAAATTTGTGTATTCTCATGATAACCACTCGTTTCCTCCCAGTTTTTCCAATTTTATTTTACATCCCAATCAGGTACATGGTTATAACAGGGCACCCAACGACAAGTTTCGGTAGATATCTGTTCGGTGGAAGGTAATTCGTCTTGGGCTTTCGGCGTCGATTAAAGAGTGCACTCGGATTAAACTAAAACGTGGGCTAAAAGATTCGTAATTGGGAAATCATAGCCCCTGAGGTTTTCGGAAAGGTCGCAACTGTTGTTTTTGGCAGTCAAAAACGTCAGCTAGCATTTTCGGAAAGAAAATAGTTCCCTAGAAAGTTCGTTGAAAGTTCATTTCAGCTTGCATTTCCTAAAACGAAGATTCTGTTCCCTAACATTTTCGGGCAATAAAAATTTCAGCCAGGGAATCCGAACAGATGAACTTCTTCTAGCTTACGAAAACATCACTTTAAACAGACCTCAAACACCATAACATACTTAAAAATGCCTTTCTAAAGTTTTTACTTGATTTGGCTCGCTGGGTGCCCCTGTTATAACACACGTAGCTCTAATCGATTCTATATTCCTTTCTGTAGTACTAACATAAGGAAGTTTTCTGTTATTTATCAAGGTCCTGTTTTCTTTAATAGACTGAACCCTGACATTCGCAATGCTCCCCGTTGTTCTCCTTTCAATAAATCTTCTATCTTGTCATTGATTTCCTTTCACTAAATAATTATACAGTCAAACCTCTATTAAGCGGTTACCCTCTATTAAACGGACACCTTTCAAATTCCCAAAAAGCGGTCCCCTTATTTACTGTAAATTTAACCTCTATTAAGCCGTCACCTCTATTAAGCGGACGCGGTCACCATTCAGAATTCCCAATTGGCTAATTCTATTGTATTTCACCTCTATTAAGCGGTCACGTTGCCAATTACCATGCAATATTTTAACACCACGATATACATACATGTCCAGTTTCTTTTAACAGCTCATCAAATAACAGAATATAGAGGTACCTACTGTATAATCAGCGAAAGAGCGGTTCATGTTGAATGGCAAAACTGAACGTTATTAATGTGATTTACAACAAAGACGATTGCCTTACAAACAACACTGGAATCTTAGAACTACAGGGGTTAACTACATTTTGGAAAACCTAAGCGGCCAACCTCTATTAAGCGGTCAGTTGGCTCTTTCCCGAGGGCGACCGCTTAATAGAGGTTTGATTGTAATAATTATCACTCTGTCTATTGCAGTAAGTACTTTTTTCTTGACATGTTTTATTATTAATGTATCACTCCACGTAATGTATTCTTTTTATTTCTTTTGCGACTAGGGGGCCCAGGTTTTATAAGCCTCTTCGTTTCTTCTGGGCTCCTTTGCCAGTTTATAAGTACAACTACACTATCAATGTATTTAATGTTATTTTATTTTATTTTATTGCCTAAATAAATGAACTGAGCTGAACTTAGGGCCCAATATTTTGTCAGTGTTTTGAATGAAAGGACAAGTCTCGCATCGCGAGCGCGCGCATTTACAGGTGCCAGGTTGCTCCGTTGTTTTGAATGCGCTTCTGACAAGAAAGTTGCCTACGTTTTTGTCGCGTTTGAATGAAATCGACCTATCGTTTCTGCCTGTAGTTGCCCTATCGAACTTATTTCTAGCTATTTAGATGAGATTATGGCGCCCATCGTCAAATCTTTGCCATCGTGCATTAAAGACAGTCAACACGCACTTAAAATTTTCCGGCCGCGATTTCAATTTCGCCGGCGAAGACAAACTAATTTTCATTATGGATATTACATCTCTATACACCGCCATTCCCAGCGGCGAAGGTCTTCAAGCACTTAAGTTTTTTTTTTTCGATCAACGCACCGCAACGCAAGGAACAAAGCTCGGAAAAGCTACTCCGCCTAGCTGAACTAGTTTTAACACTTAACTGTTTTTCATTCGCTGTTAACTATTACAAACAAATTAATGGTGTAGCGATGGGTACAAAAATGGGACCCAGTTACGCCAATCTCTTTGTAGGTTACGTCGAGCACCAATTTCTTCAATCAGTACAACGGTCATAAACCTGAACTCTACGGTCGTTACATTGACGACTGCATTGGCGCAATTTCATCTAGCAAGGAGGAAATCAATGAATTTATAACCTCCGTTAATTCCTTTCATCCGGCTCTAAACTATACCTGGGAAATTTCAAAAACTTCGCTGGCTATTCTAGATATCAAAGTTTCTATCAGTGGCAACGGCTTATGTATCAGTGTGCAAACCACCTGCAGATTCTCACAGTTATTTGTTGTATTCATCTTCATATCCAGCTCATGTCAAAAACGCCATTCCCTTTTCTCAATTTCTCAGGCTTCGACGTCTATGTAGTGATGAATCTGATTTTTCCAACAAATGAGAGGAAATGTGCCAGTTCTTCGAGAAACGCGGCTATCCTGATTCTGTGGTTCAATCGCGCCATCAACGCGCCCAGAAAATTGATCAACAGTCAGCACAACAAACGTCACAAAAGGAAAAGAATGACAGAATTCCACTCACCTTCACTTTTCACTTCATAATAACCCAGTAAAAACCATCATTTTTAATAACTTTAAAGTACTGCAAAATGATCCTGAAACTGCTAGAATCTTTTCGCAACCACCGCTGATTTCATTCAAACGCGACAAAAATGTAGGCAACTTTCTAGTCAGAAGCACATTCAAAACAACTGAACAACCTGGCAACTTTAAATGCGATTCAAAACACTGACAAAATATCGGAAATTGTGGACAATCACCAGAGGTAGTCCACTTTTTCCGCTCGGAACGGAATTTCGGAAATTTGCTTACCATTTGAGCAAATCGTTCCGTTTGGTCCTTTTGCGCCAGAACGAGTAAGTGGGCTTGACGAAACGCTTTGCAGTAGATGGTAAGTTCCGATATCATCCGGTTGGTCGGTAAATTCGGAAAATCGCTTACCATTATTCAACGATCATTCCATCCGGATTTTTCTGACAAATGGTAAGCACCCATGGTTTCACTCCACTACGAGTTCTTCCATGCACCCGCAAATCTCTTGCACGGCAACACGACTTCCCACACTGCTTGCATGTACAAGGTTTCACTCCACTATGAGTTCTTTCATGCACTCGCAAATCTCCTGCGTGGGTAAACGACGACTTCCCACACTGCTTGCATGTACAAGGTTTCACTCCTCTATGAGTTCTTTCATGCACTCGCAAATCTCCCGTGCGGGTAAACGACGACTCCCCACACTGTTTGTATGTTCAAGGCTTTACTCCACTATGAGTTCTTTCATGCACCCGCAAATCTCTTGCACGGCAATACGACTTCCCACACTGCTTGCATGTACAAGGTTTCACTCCACTATGAGTTCTTTCATGCACTCGCAAATCTCCTGCGCGGGTAAACGACTTCCCACACTGTTTGCATGTACAAGGTTTCACTCCACTATGCAATCTTTCATGCGCCCTCAAATTTCCTAAGAGGGTAAACGATTTCCCACACTGCTTGCACGTATAAGGCTTCTCTCCACTATGAGTTCTTTCATGCCCCCGCAGATTTCCTACTTGGGTAAACGACTTCCCACACTGCTTGCATTTATAAGGCTTCACTCCAGTATGTGTCCTTTCGTGCTCCCTTAAATGTCCTGAACGAGCAAACGACTTGTCACACTGCTTACAGCTGTAAGACTTCTCTCCAGTGTGTGTTCGTTTATGCGCCAGCAGATCTCCTGCTTGCATAAACAGCTTCCCACACTGCTTGCATGAATAAGTCTTTTTTGTAACACCTGGTATTGTAATATCCTGTATAATTTGCGTGAAGCAAAGGTTTGGTTTAATATCACCCAAAGCGTCCTCCATCTTGCCCTAATGAAATAAGGCAAAGTTAGTTCATTTGGACGAGCTAGAACATGTCACGAGAAAGATTAAGGTATCATTTTAGAGTTTATTATTAATTATTATTATTATTATTATTATTATTATTATTATTATTATTATTATTATTATCATTATTATTATTGCAACAATTAGCACGGCGAATGAAATCAGAGATTTCTATTTAACAATAAGACTATGAGCTCGAGATTTCACGTGGGTGATAGCTGATTAGGGAGCAGCCTGAATCAGAATCACGTATAGAAATCGGGAGCGAGTAATCTAATTGAATTGAATGCGCTTCTAACTTACTTGTTTTGAATGCGCTTCTAACATTCAAAACAACTGAACAATGTGGCACTTTTAAAAGATCACTGATCGTTTCACGTGTACTTCCGCAAATGTTATCTATTGCATAACCTGCACATTATGCAAAAAGTTATACATCGGCGAAACAGGAAGACGACTAGGTGACCGATTCCGAGAACATCTTCGTGATGTTGACAAAGATGACAAAGATGCATCCAAACCAGTCGCTCGGCATTTTAATCTCCCTAGCCATTCCAAACAACACATGTCGATCTCCGGCCTTTCCCTACATCAAGGTACCACGGAAAGCCGTAAAAATCTCGAGCAAAAATTGATCTTTCAAATCGGCACTCTTAATCCCCACGGTATCAACGAGCGCTTTTCATTCAATTAATTTATTCGTTTTTCACGTTACCATGTTACCACCAATAGCGTACATGTAGTTCCATTTTCAGTATATAAACCATACACAACCAACAATTCCTCGATTCGCTCCGACGAAGGGCTAACGCTCGAAACGTCAGCTAATCGAATCCCTGTGCGGTGGTCATTTTACATTATCAACTCCGTTGATAAACCAAATTTTCATGTTTAAAACAGAACTCCCTTTCCAACAACAGGAGGAAGGGCAAGCAGTATGCACATTCATAACCTAACTCCCACAAGTCCCTGTAGGGATAGACCATCTTACAATTGCATGCTCGGTGACATAGCCTATGAATGAAAACAAGGCTGGCAGTGGCCATGTTTTGATATAGACCTCAGCACTACTTTTCTCAAGAATATCACGTTCTTATGCTAACTACATGTAGTCCACATTTGCAAGGTCACCATCATTCTCGCTTCCACTTAAAGGTCCGGTCACCAAACACATAACAGTAACATGGACTATTGTGAAGCTATAGATTCTATTTCTCTTGGGAAATAGGCTTTCTTTTCTCAGTATACCGTCACTGAAAAATAAGTCTTCCATTATGTTTGAAATACTCATATTCTACTCAACTGTGTACAAAAAAACCTGCTAAATTTTTACAAATTACGACCTTTGTGACTCGTCCATGTTTTCAAACATTGTACAATTGCAGCTACCAAGTTGGCTCAATGTGAATTTTAAATGTTTTCCTACCATGATAATTCTTTGAACAGGGGAAAAAAGAGCAAAAGTTTAATATTTCCTTGTAAAGCTTTCACAAAAGTTCAGGAATGAACAAAACTGGTCTTCAAAACTTAATTTGCAGTTTACTTGAAAACACTCTTACAGATCTTTTTCTAATTTGGCTTACAAGCTGTGGGTATTGAGTAGTTTACACTCTTTACATGTAAGTTTGGTTAAGAAGTGTCCGACTGGATTTCGAGATAATTGGCCTTTTTCAAAATAAGTGGCCATGTGTTACCATGGCTATGGTAACAACTGTTGCTTGGAAACCAATGAGGAAACAAACTTTGATCATAGGTTGGAAACATGTTGTAATGTGAAGGAAATTGAAGCTTGTCTTCTATAGAGAATTTTGATTGCAACAGGTAGCCAAAAAACTGATGCGAGCCTCCTTAAGGGCCTGTTCACATGGTGGTGGGGGACCCCAGGAAGGTGAGGTACCCCACCTACCTGTGGTCAAAAAAAGCTAGCCTTCACATGCAACCCCGGGGCTCTGAGGTGAGGTTTAGAATGCTATCGCATAGTCGCTAAGTACATATATCAACAAAGAATTCAGAGACAATCACCCAGATGAACATCACCCCACCCCACCTCCAGCATTCACATGGAGAAAACTCACCCCAGCTAAGCGGGTTACCCGCCCAGGCTAACCGGGCTACCCGCCTCGGTGAGGTACCCCACTTCACATGTGAATGTGATCGAGAAATAAAGAGAGATTGTATGGAGAGATTGGTAACCCCAGTGAGGCGGGGTACCTCACCTATCTGGGGTCCCCCACCTCCATGTGAACAGGCCCTTAGTTGAGTAAATTGAACTGCTACAATCACATTAACCATCTTTGCTGTTCATATGATTTATCTCACATTTTATTGCACATGCCATACCAGTTCAGCTGTAATTGCTTCTTATCATATAATTATAAATAATAAGTAAGGGACATAGTGTCCAATCCAGAGTCCAATTCGGTATGTAACTGTTCAACTTAGTGATTAACAAAATCAGATGACTGCATAGCAGGAGTCCGATTTGTTTATCACGAGTATCATTACAGACCGAAAAGTAAAGATATAATCATAACAGGTCTGTGAGATGTACTAAGTAATCTCTATTCATATTTGATGTTTTATTAACTACTTAATAACCAACAATGATGTTGTCATAGGAAAAGGTCAAACTGATGCCTTGTCGTATTGACCAAGTGATACAGCTAGGCCGGGATTTGAGATTTTTCCGTAACGACCAAACAGTTGAGTTATTACGTTATTTATTAGATGTGTAACAATATCATGGTTCTAAAGAAAAACCTTGGTTCAAGCAGAAGTTGTCACTTCACGAACAGTTTTCCTGGACGCGTTTTCGCTTTTTTGCAAAAGTTGCAACAATTTTAAATGTAAATAAAACAAATGTGGCCTTTGAATAACCTTTTGTGTTTTTCCTTTCATAATTTTCAATCTGTTAATCGGCCCATGGGCATTATGGGAGAATAATGGCCTAGCACTTAGCTATGCTTAGTGAATCAGAGTGCGTGTTATATCAGCTAAACACTAGCCTTATAATAAAAGTGCATAACACTTCAAAACACTAGCATTTGGTTGAAAAATTAAAATACAAACAGCAAAAATACACAATTATGTCACCTTGGCAATCATGTATGTTATTTTAGTGCACAAATATTGATTATGCAAGATCATAAGGGTTTATGTGGACAATAAAAAAGAAATCGCAGAATAGCAAAAGAACATTCTTAAGTTAAGTTTAAAAGGGGAGTTCAATCAAGTCTCCTGTCTCCTGTTTCCGGTTTTGTATACCTTATGGGACAAATAATATACTAGGAGTATTTGTGGTGTGGTTTATTGGTTTATATTATTGTGTGTTAAGTAGTCATACATGGAATTACTTGTTTACGTATTCTTAATCAGTTGTTAAGTATTGTATTTTAGTTGTAATCCCTCTAGCATTCTTTTCATTCTTTTGCTTAGTATTGCAATTATTTAAGTTAAAGCCTTCTTTTATTCATGTAAATTCTTCACACTTTTTTTTCTGCATCTGAAAGGGTTACCCTGAGCCTAAAATTAAATAAAGGAGTCTGTTATGTTCTGTAGGCCATTTAAGCCCCCGGCTTAATGGTTGCTCTCATGTATTTTCTGAATGTGTGATATTTAATAAAGCGATAAACAATAAGCAATAAAAGTCAACATTAATTTTGAGGACATCTGTGGGTAATATTTTCCACATAAATTCTCTCAACTGTAAACTGTACTGAAATATAAACACACCTAGGAGCTGCTTGGAAACGCTCAGGGTTATCACTCATTCAACTGTACCGGTGTGTGGGGGTAATGCGCCGATCAAAATCAAAACTTCAACACCCCCCCCCCCCTCCTCCCCGGGTAGACCCCAGGCATTTGACTATGTTTCTGTACCCGCAGAGTGGGGAATTTGACTGGTAAGGCCTTCCTGGGGGTGAGGAATTTAACCTTTGCCTGGGTGGGGTGGGGAAAATAGAATTGGAATTGTCAGGTTTCAAATGTGTTAGTGTGAAGTCATTAAAAGCTGTAAACACATGTAGAGATATAGCATTTGTGAGTGATTTTCTTACAAAAAAGGTCTTCAAAGTTGTGTAGTATTTTTGAAAGTATGTTTGAAAAGACAAGAGTGGTTAAATATTAATGATTCTTATAGATTGTATATAAACGATGTTGATTTTTTATACAATGAGTCAAGCTGCGACTTTGTCCGGCAGTGAACAGTGAAAGAAAAAAACACTGTTGAATGAAAACCACTTTGGCTTAAACTGCAGAACATCCTGCCACTCGAACAACATTCTACATAGCCGGCTAACTAATTAATATGTATTTCTAGTTCTTTAAATGATGTAGATTTTTTATACAATGAGTCAAGCTGTGGCTTTGTCCTGCATTTGTGTCTGCAGAGGTTTTTAGAATAGCCATAAAACAGCACTGAATAGTGAAAGAAAAAAAACTTTGTCAAATGAAAAACCACCACTTTGGCTTAAACTGCAGAATTTCAGATTATTTTTCCAAAAGTGGAAAGGTGAGTTTAGTACCACCTAAAGGTACTAAAATCAGGGACCACGCAGGGGGAGGGGCCGGGGGGCCAGGGTCCCCCCACTTTTTGTGGAAGAATAGTAAATTAAGTAGACTTGACATATCCAAAAAAGTACTTTCACGGGATAATTGTGCTTGGCTAAAGGTGGTGGACACTGTCTTTATAATAATACACTTAGTTGTAGTCTTCTGTTTGTGATTAAAATGGGGTTGACAGACCAATGTGACTCCTGCTGTGTGCCCATTGTGTAAAACAAGCATATGATGAAGCAATTTTCCTTTTCTATAAGAAATCAAGGGATGTTCCTTGAATATCTCTCTGAGTAATGGTTGTTCTTGCATTAGATGCCATTTGTCCATTAGTATGTTTTTCAAACGTGGTAACGATGATTGAAATTGCGTCACGAAGGGTGGAAGCTTCTTTGTTCTCTGTTTCTGTGTTAGAGCTGTTTTCCTGTCTGTAAAGTTAACTTCTGAGAGTATCTGTTCCACCATTTTCTTAGGGTAACGTCTAGAGATAAGGCGTGTTTTAAAGTTTTCTATGTTGTCTGTGAAAGTAACTATTGAAGAGTTGCTCAAGAAGGTCTCAAAGAAAAGAATCAAGAAAGGTTCATTAATCTTACAGTACTGAACACCCTGGTAAACACTCACAAAGACATAACAGATAAACTTTGCCTTGCTGACGTGGCAAATGAATTTGTTGGTCATAACGACAATCAAAAAAGGAATTTCGGTACATTTAGATAATCCAATTTCATGACAGTAAGCGACTAAATGAACCAAAGCTACGATTACTCTACCTTCGTTTACATATTACGTTAAGTGTGATTACAAAGTTTATTTTGCCACTTCACCTTTCTCTTAATGCTTGAATTATTGAGTTGTAAAGTCTATAAAAGGATAGCACTTGATTTTTTGAGTTAATAATATATGTTAACTGCTGGTCAAAGCTTACTGAATTAAATGGAATTATATGCGTTTTAATTATGTTTCGACTTAGTCCTCTCCCCTCACTTGAAAATGTGGGAGCGACCACCCACCCCGCCCCCTCCCACTTTAAAAACTGGTCAGGGCCTGTTTGACAGACAAATCCGACAGCATTTGAACACCAATTTGGCCCAAGGGTGCGGGAATTTGAACGATCCAATCGTCAAAAATTACAACCCTTTACATGACAGCCGTAAGTTGCTACATATTCAGCTTAGGGAGCTTGGGACATTTGTACTGTTAGTCTGTTGTTGTTGTTTTTTTTACTATGGAATCATGCTTTCTTGTTTGTTTCTTGCAGCTTTAAGCCTGGTTTTCACTAGCGACGCAAGCACAAGGCGCAAGCATAAGAGCGCTTATTTCACCGTGAAAACGGGCTTAACAAAAGCATAAGCATAAGCGCAAGCATAAGCATAATAATCAAAATTTTTCCTTTTCCTTGTGCTTGCGCTTATGCTTGCGTCGTGTCGTTTTCACTTGGCATTAGCTTCTTATGCTTGTGCTTATGCTTGCGCTTATGCTTGCGTCGCTAGTGAAAACCAGGCTTTAAGCGCCCCAAGTTGAGCGGGGTACGAGCACAGCACCTCTCGATCGATTAGGACTCGGATTGCGGGGTACGTTTAGATACCATTGCCTTGGTAAAACTGCAATCAGCCTAAAAAAAAAATGGAATACGAAGCAGGACCTACCTCAACAAGAAGTAACTATCCAGGGCTTGTTTGTAAAGTTTGAGATGCCACACTCCTTCCTTCAAGATGGCGGTCACAAACAAACCATTCCCAGAAACCCTCAGTACGAAGATGCGGTGACGTAAAAACTTTGGATTGGACTCGCAGATCTTTGCGTCAATGCTGGGATGCAACGTTGAAAACAATTCAAATGTAATTAATGTGCTTTATTCTGGAAACAAATGAAAGGTACTGCTTCGTTGTGAAGTAAAATAAAAGTGTTCCTTTTTGTTTTACATAAGCCAAATTAACATTGCACATAACCAAAAATCTCCTTAGAATAAAATGGCTTCCTTTTCTTTCGAACAGCCTCACTAAACCCGTTTTTGAGATCAAAATTCTAAAGAATTTGTTATCCCGGAGGAGGTTAGTCAGGCTGTTTTGAATAAGAACCAACTAATAATCTTAAGTCAGTCATTTTTTGCATAGGGCCTATACAACTGTCATAGAAATATTTATAATTTTCGACGGAGCTCTGCATGGACTGGCAAAAAAACATCAATTTCACAAACAGTAAAACCAAAGGCTCTTCTTAATTGTGCTTACTGGGAAGCGATTGCCATTCTCTAAAATGCTCTGCTAGTGAAAAGATGCACAAATTTTGGAAACGCAATTGACTGCCAAGCGCCATATCCAAACATAAAACATAAACAAACACCACCAATGTACACTGATGAAAGAGACCCTGTCACGCTTGCTTTTAAAAAGGCTTTTCTTTTTTCTTGGATTGAATATGTAACTTCGTTGGCAAACGAATAACGCAAACCACTAGTGGTATGCTGATCATAGATTATAATCGATCATTGATCGATAACCTAAGCGACGCGATAATCGATTATGGATGCTGTACAATCCCCTGATAACAGAAAAATGAAAAATGTATTGATTACAAATAAAATTATGAACACTTTTTCAATGGCGTCTCATATAACGCTCTCAAATAAATTGCAGAAACTACAAAACCTCGCTGTTCGTTTGCTGACTTTTTCCAACTTTGACTCTAATGTGGATGATTTATTCGCCAAACTTGGCTGGCGAAAACTAAGCATTCAAAGGCAGATGCAGAAAGTCACAACGGTATTTAAGTCTCTACATGGTCTCACTCCCGCCTACCTAAGCAATCTGTTTACATTACGAAATGATGTAAGCTATTCTCTGAGAGACTCTGTGAACAAACTTACTGTTCCATTGCCCCGCACTAATTTTCTCAAAAACAGTTTAAGCTATAGCGGTGCGGTACTGTGGAATAGCTTACCTTCTGATGTACGGCAAGCAGAGTCCCTTGACGCTTATATGTATAAACTTAGCAATTGTACTCTTTTCTCAGACACGGCCTTCATGTAAAGCAGTTTATTTTTAGTAATTAATTCCTAGACAAAGTTGTAATTAAGCATAGGATTTTATAATTTTTACTGATGAATTTTACCGTGTTAAAAATAAAGTTATCAATCAATCAATCAATCATAACAGCAGATGTAATGCATCGAATGCCCCTTTTCTGCTACGTTTCGTATTTTTTCTGTCATGTTTCAAAACACGGCGCTTCACAGCGGCGCCTAATTGTAAATACAGTCAAACCTCTATCAGAAGCGGTCACCCTCGAGAAACAGCCAACTGAACGCTTAATAGAGGTGGACGGCTTAAAAGAGATTTTCCAGAATGTAGTATATAATAAGGTAAAATGGAACTTTGGCATGTATAAAGTATATTGTATCGGTTAACAACAACAGTAACACAAAAGAGGGCGACCGCTTAATTGAGGGCTGCTTAATAGAGGTTTGACTGTATAACTAAATAACCGGGAGTCAGGAAAAAAATAGTCGTTGCATCAGTGAGAGGCAAGTTTTATTCGGGCAAATAACACTCGCGTTGCCATGCTCGCGTCATTGTTACGTACGGTACACATTGGCCCGATTTATACTGGAGACGGATCATCCGTCAAGACGGATCATCCGTCCAGGCGGATCATCCGTCTAGTATAAATACTGGAAGGACTATGAGACGAACTATCGTTGAGTCATGTGGCTTGTCCCGTGCTTATATACTGGACTAGCCTTCTGAAAGGATTTCGGAGAAAGCACGACGAAAAGGTGTAGTTTTCGTGGATAGTTCGTATTCAGCCCGCATTTATACACAAAGACGGATCATCCGTCTTGACGAGTTATCCACGATGGTTCGTCTCACAAGACGGACTATCGCGATAGCTCGTGTGGATGGATGATCCGTCTGCTTGCTCGTATTTATACACAGACGGATTATCATACGAGCTACCGTTCTTTGCCCAAGCTCGTCCCAGACGGAATTCATTGTCATGCAAATGTCCAAATTGTGGGGTAATAATGCAAGGTATATTAACTTTGGTTGACTAAAAGATGATTTATTATAGATAAACAAAAGAATAGACTTCATGTTGAAGAAAGACATGCTTAGAAATTTTTACTTATGACCTTCAAACCCCGATTCCACACGGTATCCGGTCGATTAGCCCCCAAGTCGATTAGCCCCTAGCCTGTTAGCCCCCCACCAAAAGGCGATTAGCCCCCTTTTAGCCCCCAAACACAAACTTACCTGTAAACCTCAGTAAATTACATTTTGGCCATACCTGATTTTCATTCTTGTTAGAATAAGATCAAACGTTAGTTGTCGTGCGTGAATACGATCTAAAATCTCGTTCCTCTGACATTTCATTTCATTTCACATTTATTGTCAGGTATTGTGCTACCTCATAAAGATATAATTGCACACTGTCAGCGGTCGTAGAGTTAATTAATTTTGACACACGCAATTTGACTTCTCGACTACAAACTCACAAACAAACATATCCACTTCATTCTCGAAGGGCCCACAATTTCACAATTATGTAAGACGCGACTTAAATAAGACGCGAACTGATCGTATAAATGGTACAAAATAAGCGTTCGCGTCTTATCTTAGAACAGGGTTTTCAGCTGTTCTTATTTTGTCTTAATTAAGACGTGAAGTTCCTCGTATAAATGGTTTCGCGTCCTAAATAAGAAGTGAACTGCAAGTGCGCTTGCATAAAAACAACAGAAACATGAGCTTGTCTTATGATTAGATAGCGTAATTGGATGCAAAGCTTTGCAAAAGATGGCCGGGAGAGCCAAAAGTGAATTCAGCACCTTCCTTCTTTAACCT